>JAHKKF010520933.1:12291-27653 GCA_019740295.1 Labeo calbasu | reverse complement strand
GTATGTCATTGTAGCGAGTTGAAATGACTTGTACGTTTAAGTTGATTTAACTTAAAATTTTAAAGCAACTGCTGAACTTAAGTTTTTAAGTTGAAACGAGAGAATTTTTACAGTGCTGCAGCATTCAGCAAAAAGACAATAAGAGATGCCTGTGAAGTGGGAAAAAAAACCCTGGGAAATCTAAAAACGTGTATGTCTGCATTATATTTTATTACATATAAAATTAAAAAATTCATGCCATCGGGATTGTTTCTCACAGTAAATCCCAGTTTTGCTGACTGTAACCGAGACTGGACCGAAGGCTATATCAATATATATCGATCATCATCAGCAAACTGTTCCCGCAGCTACAGTATGATGACTATACTGATATATCAAAATACACAATACTTGTCTGTATACAACAGACTTATATATTACTAAGCTTATCCTGTATATGAAATTCAAAATAATGCATATTTGAAAATGTGCATTCTTTTTTTTGACCCACAGCAAAGGGTTGGAAAAGACCTGCTCTTTACCCATTCCCACCAGTTCAGGATTATCCATTTCCTGCCCTCAACAAACAACCATGTTTCAGTCCACATCCAGGTAACCACTGCAGTCCCTAAACAATGTACATTGAAACAAAGTCATAAATTGTAACTTAAGCTATAAAAAGCCTTACATTTCTCTAGTGCATTGTCCAATTTAAAGATGTTTCCTCTTGGCCATGGAATTTAGTTTTGCAAAGAATTAAAAGTTGAAGGCACTGTTCCTCGCTTATTTCACAACAGCTGTATAAACACAAATCTACATTTAATCCACATGTTTCTCAATATCTCCTATAGCAGTCCAAATGGCTCCTTGCCATCCACACCCAAGAGTGACTCCGAATTGTTGGCCAGTCAGAGGAGCGAAGGGAAACCAGACAACCCTGAGATGCTTTGGACATGGGGAGAGCTGCCTCATGCTGCCAAGGTACAATACTCACTAGACATGCTACATAACCACAACATATTAACAAGTGTAAAGCAGCTAACTCTACATCTTCTTTCTTTCACAGCCGTCATTCTTGTCGGAGCCCATGGTGGTGAACCCAAGATCAATCCCACCGTCTGAAAGCACACACTTCAGAGCCATCACTGGAGATGGGATGGTGGAGTGTCATGGCAGTGACGTGTTTGCACCTGATCTCAGGGTTGAAGAGACAACATCTGCCACTGCTGTAGATGTGGAGGCCATCAGTGCAGCCGCCCATCTTATGACAGATCTAGAGGAGGGGCGAAACAGTCCTGGAGCTCATGCCATTAGCAAGACAGACTCTCCATCCAAGAAAAAAGGTAGAGAGCATTAAGGCTCTAAAAATGCCTTTTTGTGATAAAGTTCCAGGGTAAAACACACTTGATTACTTTTCAAAACATGTAATGCCACACTACATCCATTCTTAGACAAAAGGAGCCGGCATCTGGGATCAGATGGAGTATATCTGGATGACATCACAGAGTTGGAGCCTGAGGTGGCGGCCTTGTACTTTCCAAAGAGGTAATGTTTCATTTTAAGATATATGTGATCCAGGTGTAATGTAAGTTTTAAAAATTATATTTAATTGTCAAATTTATTTTTTGTTGTTCAGTGATGGAGCAACTTCGGTGAGGGGTGGGGCAGATTCGAGAAGTGCCAATCAATCCCCTCAGTCAGTGGGCAGCAGTGGAATGGACAGTGGGGTTGACAGCTTTTCTGACCAGTTAGGAGACTTGCCTCACATAGCCATTTCTCTATGTGGAGGACTGACAGAAAACAGAGAGATCACTAGAGGTAAAAAAAGTTATGGTGTGCCTGAAACCTCTCTTAAAGGGATAGTTCACCCAAAAATGAAAATTCTGTCATTAATTACTCATCCTTATGCCGTTCCAAATCCGTAAAACCTTTGTTCATCTTTAGAACACAAATTAAGATATTTTTGATGAAATCCAAAAGCGTCTGACCCTGCATAGACAGTAACGTAACCACCACATTGATATATAATGTATAAATAATGTATTTTTTATGGCTGCTGCCTAATAGTCGACTAACCGTTAGTCGACGAGAAGAGGCTTGGTCGACCAAAATTTTAGTAGTCACGTAGTTGCAGAAAAACGGACAGATCGTTAACAGCTAGTCTATGTGGTAATATCGGGCAGGACATCCAAAAGCTCACCTACCATTCATTAACCTCAAATATGGCTTATTATTTGAAACATGTCAGTAGCAGCAACTTTACATGGGCGCTTAATCTAATGTTAACCTAGAAAAATGTGTGCTATTTAAGAGTGTGTGCGGAGTGTGGAAGCTGAACAGTAGCGCGCTTACTGCATGGCAGATAGAGGCGCCGGTGTGGTCCCTTGCTCTTAAAATACTCTGTCATTTTTGGTCATACAGATAGGAGTAATACATCTTTCAAATCTGTAAATACTCTACATTTAATTGTGTGCACTCACAATAACAACAAAATGTTGCACTTTTGTAAAATAATGAAAGCAAACAGGATGTGTTTTCTGCTGTCTTGGTGAACTTGAGCACGAAACTTCGAAACTCTGTGTATATGATTTATATGATTTATTATGATTTATATTGTTTATTAATAAACGTGTGACTAATAGTCGACTAATGCTTAAAAAGGCCGACTACTAGTCGACCAGAAAAATCTTTAGTCCAGCCCTAGTATTTTTAGTGTCTGTTCTGTTTTTCTGTAGGCTTTGCATTAACATCCTGTTTTTTTCTAGATTTCACTAGCTGGGGAAGTAATTAAGCCATTAAAGTTTTCACAAACTTTCATTCACAGAGGAATTCGAGGAACGAGCAATATCTTATCAGGAGTTTGCAGATAATCCGTCTATCATTGATGATCCCAACCTGGTTGTAAAGATTGGCACTAAGTATGTCATAAATCCTTCTGCCACATACTAACATATATAATGTCATTCATCAAAATATTGTCCAAATACTCCTAAACTTACAATTAAGTAGTTTATTACATTTGTTAGTTATTTTACATATGTTCTCTCCACAAAGGTATTATAACTGGACCACAGCCGCTCCTATCGTACTAGCCATGCAGGTTTTCCAGAAGCCCTTGCCGAAGGTAAGGACTGCATAAACAACACACATATACGCATGAATGCCTTTAGGTATTCAACAAACACTGACAATGTGAACTTACAAAAGTTTAAATAAAGCTTAACGTTAGAGCTTGTTAATATGTCAGTCAATGATTGCCTGGTGATGTACATGTACTGTATGTAGGTAACTTTAGCTCTGTTACATATTAACACATTAAGAAAGCACAATTATTTTTTATTCATTATAATTCTAAATATAATATTTTAAATTAATTACAATGATGTTAAATTAAACTAATAGCTTAATTGTGCCCCCTGCAGGTGGATTAAAACAGAAAATTTTCATTTGCAAACATCATTGTCCTGCATTTACAATTTAAAAAAAATACTGTACTTCCCTCAATGTGTCTCACTTTTGATTGTTTATAATTATTTGTACACCTTTGATTATTTAAGATTTTATTTAAAGTCTGCACTAACTTTACTAACCGAATGAATGGCACAGTTTAAACTGGCAAATGATGAAATGCATCAGTGGTAGAAAATACCATTTTGTTTCTGTATTGTTTGTCTTCGCAAATGTTCAGCGAGTGTTTCATGGCTTTTTAAAGTCCTTGTGTATACTACACCCCGGCTCTCATGGCACTCCAGGGCATTTAAATTTGTCTCTTCCCTCCTCCCTGTTTTTCTTCCTTTACTTTTTTTTTTTTTTAAATTGATCTCCCCTCATCCCATCCCATTGTGCGCCATTGCGCTAAGTATTCCTGTCTGAGTTACGTCTACTCTGCTCTTGGTTTCTTCACATACTGTTTTCCTAGCGTTTTCGGCTCTAGTCCTGTACGTCTTTGTGAATTTGTGTTGATTTATTAGCTGCATGTGTGTTCAGTCACAGTCATCCTGTCATTTAGTTTTTGAGTTTTGAGTATCAGGGGCTCTGTGCGTTTGCTCCAGGCCGCAGTGGAGAACATCATGAAGGAGAAGATGCCCAAGAAAGGAGGACGCTGGTGGTTTTCATGGCGGGGCAGAAACAACAGCTCCAAATCGGTATGTTTGCATTATTGTGAATTGAATTAAAGGATAAATTCAATTCCAGAATAAAAATTTCCTGATAATTTACTCAACCCCATGTCATCCAAGGTATATATATACTTTTTAACCACAAACTCTGTGATGCGCATGTGGGTCTTTATACATTGAGTAATAACATGTTAGCTTTGTAAACACTGGGTCGGTACTTCTGCCTATGTCACACATACGTGATTGCGTAATGTGTTAGGTGGAGCTAGTGCAAGATGAGCATTCATGGTTAAAAAGTGTTTTTTTTTAGAAAATGACTGATTGTTTCACTTGTGTAGAGGGATTGTGTAGAGATTGTGTAAAGCTGCACTAAAACTAAAATTTAGACCCATTGGCATTAAAGTCCACTTTATGGAGAAAAATCCAGGAGTGTTTTCCTCAGAACCTTAATTTCCTTTCGACTGAAGAAAGAAAGACGCAAATATCTTGGGGTGGGGTGGGGTGAGTAAATTATCAGGGAATTTTTATTCTGAAAGTGAACTAATCCTTCAGGGGTTACCAGATTTATCCCAAGACTTTTTGACTTTGCAGGTTTGCAAATATTATATATGCAAAAAAAGCATGCAAATCAAAATTTAACTGAGTTACTATCATTCCTACTGCAACAGGAATCAGCCTCTGACCAGATTGAATGTGGAGAGGATTCTATAAGAACAACATCTGTAAACAGGTAAACATTATACCTAACTTGCAAAAAGATAAAAGGATTTTATTCTCTATTTCCTGAAGATTTTTCAGCTGAAGCTGTTCAATTTTCACATGCAATACGTCTATTCAGACCCATGTCAAATTAAATTAAAAATCTCCATAAAAAAACGGTCACATTGACAGCATGCAAATGTTTGTAGCAGCCATTTATTAAAATTACAGTGTTTATCGCACCAAATTTTTCCACCTTTAGTTAAAGACACAATATATAAGTTTTTGCCTCTAGATGCTCTAGGCGCATATTCAAAACAAACAAAGAACCAAAGGCGTAGTTTGAAGACACCGTGATTGAGTGTGGAATCATGGGAGTTAGCCGGTGCAATCCATCAGGACTCAGGCAGAAATCATGTTCTTGGATGAACTAATGTACTAATGACTTGTTAAGGTCACTGTAGTATAAAGCAGGGTGGGGCTGAAAGTTATGGAGGCAAAATGAGGACGCTGGAGCGATTGCTAATGAAGGACGAGCAAGATACACGGCTCAATAGCAGCAGAGCTTTTATTATGCCATAGTCAAACGCTTCTGCTCCTTCAGTAGGAATAACCAGTGCTGTTTTATCATACTCAATACATTTGAGTGTGTTGAAAGTTCTGTTATAATGCTACTCTGTGCATTCATCACCTGTCTAAAAAAATGCATAACATATTAAAGCGTCTTTGGTGTTTCCACGCTTCCTACAAAATAACACCGGAAAATCAAGGGTGTATGACGTCATTGGCAGGCGACGCAATGACACGGTCCGTTACACTAGTTAAAATTGCTTATTTCTCCGGATATAAACATTTTTATAAAAATACCTTACATATTGTGCCTTTAAGGTCTGTTGCTTCCAAAAGTTGTGATTAAGTTTGTGATTAAGAATGGTTTTTGGTACTGTACCTTTAAAACTTCTATCCACCTTATTTTTCACTGCAGAAGTAGGCTTATTAGCCGCTATAGGGAAATAACGAGAAGAATAACAACGTGCAGTAAACGGTAAAACTGTTTGCACTACAAACCAGTGTCCTCGTAATTAAGCATAATAATAATGCATTAAAATCATATGGTAAGACACACCAATTTGCAATATCAAGCAGCGAAACAAGCTGTTTTTTTACAGCTATAGATGAGACCGGAAGCCAGACCCAGACAAATGGCTGTGCCTGCTCTTACAGGAAAAATAAGGAGGATAGACAGTAACTGCAAAAATAATTTCAGAAAAGAAACTCAATTTTAGAATATGAGCTCTGATTCAGAGACAGTATTACTGAGAATGTTGATTTTATAGAGTACACAACTTTTTCATTTTAACTGTGGACTGGCTGGTGGTATTTTTCCTAGATTAAAGGATGAATCATCATCCAGTGAAGATGACGGTGGAGGTGCTAAACAAAATCCTGAAAGCGATGAGCCTGAAGTTCTCCACAGTACTGGAGGACACTGCTACAGAAAGACTCTACGTTTGTCCTCAGAACAGCTAGTAAGCATCTAATTTTCCATAAAGCTTGTAGAGTCAGTCACAGACTATGTTATGGAAACCTACACTACAAGCATGTTCTTCACAGGCCAGCCTGCACTTAAAAGACGGCCCCAATGATGTGGTCTTCAGCGTCACCACCCAGTATCAGGGCACCTGCCGCTGTGAGGGCACCATTTATCTGTGGAACTGGGATGACAAGATAGTGATTTCAGATATCGATGGCACCATCACAAGGTGAGACTACTCAACACAACTTTCTATCGCAATGTAATAGGTTCGTCAGACGGTACTGTCTAAAATGCAACATCTCCTTTAGGTCTGACACCCTAGGACACATTTTACCAACTTTGGGTAAAGACTGGACCCATCAGGGCATTGCCCGACTCTACCACAGAGTCAGCCAGTGAGTCCCACATCACAAAGAAAGCATGTACATCTACTAAATGTGAGTTTTTAAAATGTCTAATATATCTAATTATCTTCATCAAACAGGAACGGCTACAAGTTTATGTACTGTTCAGCTCGGGCGATTGGCATGGCTGATATGACCCGGGGTTACCTGCATTGGGTTAATGAAAGAGGCACCATGTTACCCATGGGACCTGTGCTGCTTAGTCCCAGTAGTCTGTTCTCTGCATTTCACAGGTTGTAACACACACAAAACATGTATAGTAGGGCTGTGACGATAAATTGATGCATCGCAATTCATCGATCGATTCTGAATGCATTGCGTTTCTCTCTGGAATTGATTCTGAGCTTAGTTTTTTAACAGCAGATAGACCTCTAATCTAGTTTTTAGAATGGCGAAGAAGTGTGCTGAAGAGCACTTGTGCGTTCGGCTAAGTAATGTAATTGCACCTTGGCTCAGAATGCTTTTATGATGTGAAATTAACGTAAACACAGCTCACTCTAAACACTCTTGTAATTCGCTTCAACCTTTTCGAACTTTATGAATGCTTATTTTAGGTTCAAGTGTTTATAAGGAATTGGAAGCAAGCAGAGTATGGCTGTTGCATCTGCATCTGCTGTTCAAAACTAAGCTCAGAATCAATGCAATGTAACCAAATTGCGTTTCATACGGAAAATCAATGCAGAATCATTTCTCGATTCGCTATGCATCGATTTATTTTCCCAGTCCTAATGTATAATGTAAACACTGTGAGAATGCCATATAGTAACTGATCTCTTTTCTTTTAATTTCAGGGAGGTCATTGAGAAAAAGCCCGAAAAGTTTAAAATCGAATGTCTGACCGACATTAAAAACCTGTTCCATCCAAACACAGAACCTTTCTATGCTGCTTTTGGAAACAGAGCAACAGTAAGTATTAGTAGTAAGAACTGCTAATGTTACCTTCAGCTTTATATACGCAAATTTCTAAGGAACATTCTTTTCTTCAGGATGTTTATTCATATAAAGAGGTTGGAGTGCCTTTGAACAGAATATTTACTGTGAATCCTAAAGGAGAGCTCATCCAAGAACATGCAAAGACCAACATATCGTCGTAAGTGAATGCAACTGTTCTGGATCTAATAAAAACATTTCTGTTTGTTTGTTTTGTTTGGTTTTTTTTTGCATTATGACATTATTTTATGACAATTAAGCCCATTTTCCCTTCCAAACTGTCATTTAAATGAGATTAAACGCATAATATTCGAGAATAAAGCCAAACTTGCGAGAATACAGTCAAAATACTACGAGAATAAAGTCGAAATGTTTCAAGAATAAAGTCGAAATTACGAGAATAAATTCAAAATGTTTCGAGAATTTAAAATGTATAAATTAAAGTTATAATATTTTGAGAGTATAGCCTATATTGCACATGCAAATGGCCTGGATTGAGAGCACTGGGAGAAGTTGTCAGGCATTTATTTGAATATTGTTGCGTCCGAGCAGCTGCATCATCTTACTGGGATGAGGAAGAGTCAATTTTAAGGACTTGCGGAAACAACTTAATATCAAGAATAAATATTTATTAATAGACTGAACAGGAACAACTTTTTATCTTAACATCAGTTCACACACTCAATCAACATTCTTTTGGGGGGGTGCCGTAGCTCTCTTTTTTAAACCCTTTTTAATACACCACAAATAAATATATATATATATATATATATTGGATTATTAGCAGAAATCATACCATGTGTCATACTCGCAGAGACAATATGCTTGGAAATAATATTTCATTGTCTTCAACTGCATTCGTTATTTGTAGTGCGGCAGCCCCCCAATAGCAATAAGCTTTGTGCTTTTGGTACTTTTAATTAAAAAAAAAGTCTCAGCTTTCAAAATCTTACAATAGTGTGTTTTTCAAGCTCTGTAATGTGGTGTGACAGATCGCTATATTCACCACCCACTCCTTCAGAAACGTCTGTCTAATCTTTCATTCCTCACATGCATTTATTTAAAAACAACAATAAAAGTTAAAGTGGACTCCAATTCGTTAACATAGTTGTCTTTTCTGAGGTACAGTATATAACGTTTAGTGACTACTTACTAGCTGTTTTATTCACGGTATAATACAGTAAATGATTGGAAATAATTTTTAACGTCTTCCTTGCATTATTCGCAGCGCGCCAGCCAAACAGTAATCACAATAATTTTCTGCTTTATTGCTTTTAATATAACACAATTCAGCTTTCAAATTCTGTCAATTTTATCTCGAAATACAAATTATAAATGTGTTTTTCCTTTTTATTTCAAGTTTATAGCAAGATAAAAAAAAAAGTGAAGGAAAGGCATAAAAAAACAGTATAGCCTAATTTAATTAAACAAATGTCTCGAAAAAATGATTGACTTACTTGCAGCTTAAACTGAAGCGAATACAGCAATCTGTCATGCCACATTAAAGAGCGTGAAAAATACGTTATTGTAAACCATTTTGTTTGTATTTCGCTATAAAACTGAGAGAATTTGAAACTTTGAGATTTGAGACTTTGGAATTTCTCCCAGTGCTCCCAATCCAGGCTAGAATATACTCTCAAAATATTGTAAATTAATCTCGTAATTGCTTAGAATTAATTTTCATCATTTTGACTTTATTCTTGTAATTTCGACTTTATTTTTGAAATACTTCAATTTTATTTTCAAAATATTTCAACTTTATTCTTGTAGTATTTCGACTTTATTTTTGAAATATTTAGACTATTCTCGGAATATTACAACTTTAATGTCGTAATCTTAGATTTAAATTTTTTTTTAAGATGGCACTAAAACGCTGTCGTAGGTTTTGGAATTATTTTGTTTTGTTTTTTTTCGAGCAACATTATTATTATTATTATTATTTATTTTTTTTATTTTGCTATAAAACTGACAGAATTTGAAAGCTGAGACTTGGATTTTCTCCCGATGCTCCCAATCCAGCCCATTTGCATGCGCAATAGGCTAGAATACACTCTCAAAATATTATAATTTTAATCTCGAAATTGCTATAAATTTATTCTCGTAATTTTGATTTTATTTTTGAAATATTTAGACTTTATTCTTGTAGTATTTGACATGATTCTTGTAATAAAATTTTTATTCTCAAAATATTACAACTTTAATCTCGTAATTTTTTTTTTTTTTTACATTTTTCAAAGTGGCACTAAAATGTCGTCATAGGTTTTGGAATTATTTCGATTTTTTTTTTCCAGCAACATTATTTTAATTTTTTTATTTTTATTTTGATATAAAACTGACGGAATTTGAAACCTGAGACTTTGGAATTTCTCCCAGTGTTCCCAATTTTTTACTGGATGCACAGTAGGCTAGAATATACTCTCAAAATATTATAGCATTAATCTCATGATTGCTATGAATTCAAAATATTATGACTTTAAACTCGGGGTTTTTTTTTTCCAACATGGCACTAAAACGCCGTCATAGGTTTTGGAATTATTTAGGTTTTTTTTTTTTTTTTTTTTTTTTAACAACATTATTTTTATATGATTTCCTTCTAAATTCTCATTTAAATGTTTTGAATATTTTGGTAATTTCCATCATTATCAATGATTCTCATTAGAATCTAACAGTTGATCATTTAGTAGTGTCAAATAGTTCGCAATTTGTCAATCTGACAGTAAATTCATCTATATACTCTTGTTTGTTTTACAGTTATGGACGTCTGTGTGAGGTCGTGGATCATGTATTCCCTCCTTTGATCAGAGGGAACAGCACTGACTTCCCCTGTTCAGACACTTTCAGCCAGTTCACCTTTTGGAGAGAGCAGTTACCAGAGGTAGAGAAGCAGGATCAACATGCAGAAAGCAGCTGAAATGACATACTAAAAAAAAAAGATAACATCCCCTACAAACTCTAACGCTGCACTGCCATAGTGGTATTCCTCTACGCACAAGCAACTTAGCACTTTGCAGGCCGCATGCCTCCCTCTGCCTGTTCCTTCATTATTATTTTACACTTTTACAAACATTTATCATTTCTGTGTGCGCTAATGTTTTGTTTTACTGAAAATAATCAGAATCTGGTAGCATATTACGCAGCTCATATTAGGGAATTAGTTTTTTGTTGATTGATGAGGGTACAGCTATTTTGAAGTGCCAATCACATTCATAACCAACAAGCCAATTATCCTATGCTTTTAAAAAAAATTGTCTATTGGCTTTGTCCAAGATTGTGAAAATATATGAGGGAATACAATTATTTTAGTACATAGTATAAAATGTTTTTTGAGCATTTGCCATAAAACATGCTGAGAGAAATGTAAAAGTTTCATCAAAGTAAATAATAATAAACTCAGATGTAGGTATAAAGCCAACTTTAGTATATCTCAGGTGATACAGAATACAAGGTAGTCTTTTAAAACTTAAAGTGACCTTTCGTAACAAAAAATATGAAGTGACGGTTTTTACATTTTCATCGAAATTCTTTTACCGCTCCATTTCTTTAACAAAAACAACAAATTCAAGTGGATCATTCTTAATTGTGCCATCCTGGACAAACTTTACATTTTGCTTATAATTATGTGATAATCTTGCATTCCTTATTATTTGTGTGCATCTTATGTAAAGTTCATAACTCTGACCAGCAAATATGAATCATGCAGAAATCATTTTCATGTCATTCGTCATATGACATGAGCATGTTAAGGATAAACAGAAGCTAAACAAAAGCAAACAACAATGCAAAGAACACTCAGGTCATGAAGTATTTCCTACCTGTATTAATTCCTTCATATTAATGTCATATTTGCTACATCTTA
The DNA here is from genome assembly GCA_019740295.1 of Labeo calbasu. Lineage (NCBI taxonomy): Eukaryota > Metazoa > Chordata > Actinopteri > Cypriniformes > Cyprinidae > Labeo > Labeo calbasu. Next base: position 16,130 of record JAHKKF010520933.1, on the reverse strand, counting down.
ATCATTTTCATAAAATATATATATAAACACAAACACACCTGAGAAAAATACCATTTTAGTAAAATAATTTTTTAGTAATTAAGAATATAAAATCTCCTGATTCATGGTGCATCCTATTATCTTAAGTTTATTTTATTTTTTTAATTATCTTTATATTCTACCAACACCAACACCTCTACCCAATTGTGTGTATTATTTCTGTCTTATTAAAGGATGAAATGGAATGTGTATTATGAAAGCACTGTATAATGAAATCTATGTCTCTAGTAATGAATAAGGTTTTTGTGTGATACGTAAATGGACAGGCTCTCAAGTATTCTTAAGTCTGTGTTTTCCATGGTTATCAAGGAGCACATTCAATAAGCACTGATGTGATGCATGAATGATTAAGGTGCTTTAGGGACTGATTTGAAAGAACTGTGTATTTTAATGTGAACCATGTTATTGTCCTTCAAACAAAATATAGAGTATATAATATAGATGTGTGCAACGTGAAAATGCAATTTGTACTGATTTCTGATTTCTAATTGGCTCAGTGATACAAATTTATTATAATGACAGATGACTGCTACAAACTTCAACACTGTGAATGATCAGGTCAAACATCGTAGATTGTTTCTGCTCTTTCTACCTGTCTTAAAATACTTAACATCCTCATTGAGATTTTTTATTCTAAACAAAAAAGCTGAATAATTAAGACTGTGTAACACGTTTTCTGTTCGTATGAATGGTAACACCAATAACATTCAGTTGCAATAGCTTTTGTTCTGTTGGCAGTCTCTATGAAGTTTTATATTCTTTCTGTGAAAGATCTTGTTGCCTAAGTTGTGGCAGTTGAGTTTGTGCGTCTTGTTCAGTGTTGAGATGTAAAAAACTACAGTTGTGTGTATATTTTAAGATGCCAAATCTCAGTATGTAAATTAAAATCCCATTACATGAATCCAAAAACATGCTTCCTTGTTTGTCTGAGCTGTACTGCAACAACCTACCTTGGTTTTCCTGTAGCCAAGCAGATTGAGTACAGTTCATAGTTTTTTATCAGTAGTACTAAAAATCACACTGAATAGCTTCTTCACCTCTTTAGCTCTTCAAGCTTCATTTTCCCTTTTCACGTAAATACTCAGCTAAAATACAAACAAAAAAATAGTTAAACTAGAGCAGAATAGTTCATTTTAAAAAAGTTTTGGCTAAAATTTTTGCCCACCTAGTTTCTCAACTGCTTCCACACAGATACTGGGATACATGCTCTGTGAGTATGTGGCGACAATCACATAAAATGCAGTTCTCGCCAATATCAGGCCATGTCCTTCCTAAACAAAAACAATAAAGAAATATCACTGAATTAATTCCGATGTGATGAAACAGTGATCATGTGTTTACATTTGCAACTTTTCGTATGGGTCAATGATTTGATGCTTTTTATTTTTTTAAAAATATGCAATTTATATAGACATTCTTTTAATTTTTTATTAAAAGTTATTTTTATGTTTCATTTGAAGGTTTTAAAGTAAAAAATGTTGAATTGTTGCTGTCCAGAACCTGTATATATACACTAAAAATAATAGTAAATAATATTAGGGTAATTCAATGCAAAGGTCAACATTACCATGAAAAAATGAGTTTAATAAAATAGGTGTTTACTATACTGATAGCACAGATGTCAGCATTTGGTGGTTCAAATATCCATGTTTTTAAAGCATTTTTTAATTTAGTTCATGATTTTCCATAGTCTGGTAAGTGCTATTTTCAGGCTTATCACATCCATAACAGTACATATTCCAAAATAAAGTAACAATTATATGCTCTGCGGAAGAGCCATCGCGTCTCTATTTGTTGGGTATTATTGTGTCTGGTTTGTGCATTTTAATAAAAAGTATGTAGTCTCTCAAAAACTGTGTCCTTTTTTGTCACATCCATAACGCATGCTTATTTCCCTTTTTGAACATAGAAAACGTGCATAAACTGATATTTTTCTGATGTTTAGACTCTATCAACAAGGGTTTATTAAAATATAAACAGATGGTTCGGTATATTGGTAACACATACATTCTCTAAGTATTTATGTGTCACATCCATAATGCTGGATTTGCTTAAATGTATTTGAAATACATTTATTTCATGCTAAGCATCCACCTTTTTCCTGAGTAACCGAGGAGTGGCGCCAGTTTTCGTGTTCCAGTCTCCACAGAAATCCATGTTAAAACGGGGTGAAAAAGGTAGACTGAATTGAAACTTTTTCAATATAACTAAATATAAACATGTGCGCAGGTTTAACCAGCTCTGAAAATATGTTAATTTGACTAGAAACACCAGAGAATGAAAATGTAAAGCACCGTTTCAGTCAGGCTAGATTTCTGCATTCAGAAAAATGCTTGTCTTGTCTAGCTCTGCCATGCACATACGTACTCTGTGCAGTCCCGTTTGGCCTTGAACGTGTCAGTTGCATTGTTGTCTATGCAGGGTCAGAAAGCTTTTGTATTTCATCAAAAATATCTTAATTTGTGTTCCAAAGATGAACGAAGGTCTCACGAGTTTGGAACGACATGAGGGTAAGTAATTAATAATAGAATTTTCATTACTGGGTGAAATATCCTTTTAAATACCAATTTTATTCAGAGATCATACAATCCTCACCAACAGTGCCATTAAAACACATTTTAGGCTTAATATATAAGAAAGGTGCATTGTGCACAAATAGTACTCCAAATGAAGTTTAATTATAATTTTTATATCAAGTTTCGAGCGATATGTCAGTAAATAGGCCTGTTACTAGATTTGAACTATACTTAGTATGAAATAAATGTATTTTCAAAAGTATTACTTTACTAGGGGAGTCTTAACTGAAAAGTTAAAATGTTAGCATTAGTAATTTGATATAATATTTTATTCTTTCTTAAAAAAGATAAGCAGTGAAGCAGTTTTATAATTGAAAAACTTTTCCAATGTGACAAGAAAACACAGGGAGCAACAGAAACGGAAAACTATGAAAAGGGACGCGTTACAGTATATACACACAGTAAGTTACATTGACTTGGTTTACTTGAAAATGTGTATTTTCAGTTGGTCTGATTAAACATGTACAGTATATTTAACGTTAGTGTTACCTACACATTTTGTGTATATGGAGTGTCTGTCAGCACGCACACAGGTGTAGTATTTGTTCCTGAAGTTGAGTCCTGTCTGCCTCGTTAGATTCACTTGCTTGAATGCGTCTAGAAACATCTGTGTTTGTTCTGGACAGACCTGTTTGAAGAGATTAAACTGATTCACCTAAATGGACATAATCGATATTATCGATAGATAGAGCTATAAATGGACATAATCGATATTATCGACAGATAGAACTATAAATAACATGTTTGTCTGTTAGCAATACACAGAGTTGCCGTAAACTTACTGTCAAGTTGGACGCAGCCGTTACGCCAGTTTTCGCCACAAATATCGCTGCGTACTCTACATGTTTTGTGTCATTGAGACATTGTTCTAATAACTTTGGAAATGGGTTCATATTTATATGTGACAAATTACCTCAGACGTGCTCAAAACGTTTATTAGACGTGTTGCTGAACGCTGACGGTTCGGTCGCTCTTAACAACCGCCTGACTCACGCATAGCAACAAAGGCCCTAATTAATATTCATGACTATGGACGTATGACTCTACATATTAGAGAAAAAATGAACTTGTTCTCTTAAAGTTAATAAATGATTTCGTGTGCAGTGAAGACAAACACCCAGTGTACTTTTTGTTTTATTTTATTTGCATCGGACACCTGATTTTGTTGCATATTTGTGCTTCAAGGTCTTTCCGACAATACAATATTAGACCATTCTTTTAAAA
>JAHKKF010520933.1:0-12241 GCA_019740295.1 Labeo calbasu | reverse complement strand
GAGAGAGAAAGAAAAAAAAAAAAAATCATAAAAACATTTTCAGAATATTCCACAAACTTTATTACATTTATATTTAAACCTAAAACAAATAAAACCTAAGAGACAAACTCAGCAACTCTTTTGAGTAAACGTTCATACTACTCCAACTCAGCAAAAATATACAATATTAAGACCTTATCTGAATGCTTTCTGGCAATCCAGATGTAGTGGGCAGCGTAAAATGTGCAGATAGTCCAGGACGCATAAATAAACATAAATAAAACTCAGTCAAGCACACAAAATCAACAGTGATTAGACCTTTAACCAATCATCCCTGGTTAATCATCTCATCTGTACCTTCGTACATAAAAACTAGTAAGCTCTGCAAAAGAAAACAAAAAAAAAAAGTTCCTTCCATGTTACACAGGCTAACAAGCCGTTTTTATAGGGCATCAACTGGCTGGTGCAAATTAATTCTATAATGGTAAAGTTAAATGGAAGAACTGGCAGGTAAGGCAGACGGATAATTAATTAAAAAACAACACCACCTGGTTTAGTGTTGCTGATGAGAATATTCAAGTTCAAAATAAAGTTCTCATCAACTTCAGAGCTACGCAAGTTACGGTTATAACAAATATAGCTTTCTGTACAGCAATAAAGACAGTATATTTGAAGCAAAATATAGGTCCTGAGATATCTCTACATCTAGTGGTAAATTATTTAGGCAATAAAACAAATTCTCCCTTTTTCTCCCATGTCACTTGGTCAAAAATCAAAACTTGGCAAAGTTGCGAACATTAACTCGTCTTCCTTATGGTTCCACATTCATTAGCACGTTCCACAGTAGTTGAAAACATTTTAAGGCAAAGGTCAGGCTCGAAAATCTTGAGAAGCTAGTGGTAAGAAGCTGTGCTTGAAGGGCAGTTCTGAAGGGATGCTCTCCGTCCTTATCATTTGGGGGCTTTGTGGTCAAACAGCTGCAGGTCAAGCCGAACCCAAACCTCTCCAGTGGGAACTTCATGAAGCAGCAGCCTCCTAGTGGACGGACCTTTATTCTCAAGCTCTTTCTTAATAGTGGCTACAGGAACCTCAGTGCGACCTAAGAAGGCTGTAGAGGGATACAGACAAATGGGAATTGTGTAATTATGTATTTTAAAATATAAAGAGTTTATATAATTTAGAAACGGTATTATACTTGCTATTATTCATACTCACCATCTGGTGAAAACTGCTCCCGCTCAAAAATCGTAATACAGAGGACATCTTGATACAGGTCTTTAATGTGAAACTGACAATTGAAGTTCCACTTGGGGTTGACAGTGTCATTGATGGTTCGGGAAGTGTAACACTGAGAACCCATGGTCACTTCACAGTATGGATTACTTTTTCCTAAAAAAAAAAGGGGCACAAGTTTTAACTAAAGTTCTTGGTTATTTTTTTTAATCATTATTATTAGGGTTTCAAGCCCATAGCTTGTAATTGTTACAATGGTCACACATCAGTGATATCCACTGTAAAACTGATCGTGCAGATCAAATCGCAAGTCATAGAGATCTGAAATTCGGAGGGATGGTAGTACTCACACTGTCTGCTCACTCCAACCGGCGTGACAGGGGCGCTACAGCCAACAAAAGTACGAAATGGCTAATTACTCATAAACCGTCAGTAGCAGACTTAAATGTCTGATGTTGTTGGAATCTTTGGCTCACGCCGGACATAACGCATGCTTCGGATTTAATTGCGAGCCCGGTGAAATTTTCGGGTATTTTGCATTTTTTGAAAAACCTACTTTTGCGAACTAGTGCTATGCTTTTCACCCGATCGGAACCAAACCAGTGCAGAAAGATTCTCTGGAGAGCGGATATCAATGATTATCAAAAAAAAGTTGAACTTTTGACTCACCGTCGCAAAGGGATGCCAAAACATTCGAAAGGGGCAGGGCCACTTTTAGTAAAATGCCTATAAATCCTGAACGGAATGAGATATCTCTGCCAAACTCTGAACACTTATCTAAGAGCTCAATCTGAGGTCACCAGAAAATAAATTGCAGAGCTTGGCCACTTGGCGGTGCTATAACGGCACAACCATTTGTCCTTTCAACATGAAAATCGGTGTGCACGGTCTTGGTCCAAAAGTTTCTATAAACACATTTGTGTATACCATGGCCATGGCTGCCATTGGCTGACAAAATTTGAGCACCTTTTAGATGGTTAACGGAGGCAGATCGGAATCAGACTCGGTGGGCCTGTTCAGCTCACAGCCTCAAAGGTCTGAGAAAAAACCTTATGAAAACTCAAAACTTCACAAAACCCGATGAGCAAATGCGACAGGTGATTCTAGACAATTATGCAAAATTTTAAGGAGATCGGACCACAGCTGGTGCTGTAACAGTTAAAAAGGACTCAAAAACAATGAATTTCTATGTTAAATTACCTAATTTACGTGGATACATCCTTGCTAAATAATATGAAATGCCTTTTTCCTTACATGGTTAAATGCCTTAAGTGCTTGAACCCACTTGCAGCTATATTTATTTTTTGTTTAATAAAACCACTCACCATTTGGTTTGGAGGATTTTAGCTCTGTTGCCTCCAAGATGGTGACAAGCAGGCGACCAATTCCACTTGCTTTCATTGACCGAGCTGTAAAAAAAATAAAAAAAGTAAAACAACTGAACTCAGCCAACCTGTTGTAATAATTATTTACATTTATTTAAAGACCATGACATACACTGCCAATCATACATTTGGGGTCAGTAAGAATTTTTAAATGTCTTATTTTAATCAAGGCTGCATTTATTTAATTTTGTGAAATATTATAATAATTCAAAATAACTGCTTTCTATTTTAATATTCTAAAATGTAACTTATTCCTGTGATGGCAAGCTGAATTTTCAGAAGCCTTCAGTGTCACATGACCCTTCAGAAATCATTCCAATATGCTGATTTAGTGGTCAAGAAACGTTTCTTATAATTATCAATGTAAAAAAAAAAACAAATGGCTGCTTTTTAATAAATATCATTTCACAAAAATATTACCAAAACCTCGATGGTTGTGTATTAAGTGAGTACTCCTATTCAGACGTCAAAAGAAAGAAAGCAAGCTTACATTGATAGGATTTTTCACGTTTCTTCTTCTCCGTCTCAATAAAAGATTCTGATGCTGCCTTAATCTTCTGAACCCATGCAGTCCTAACAGTATGAGAGATTAAACATTGTGTCATAAAAAACATTTACATGTATATATAGATTCTTTGAAAACTGTTTTCTCTACAACATGCAAATAAAAGATGAGATAAAACAGTTCAAGAATAATTTGCATTAAAAATTCTGTTAATTCCACTTGCAGTGGCATTTCAGCAGGATAAAAAGCAGTTGTGTTTTTCTTTCCATACAGTGTGGCAATAACATTCCTTTAACGGTTCATAAAACCTCCCATGTGTCCAGTAAATAGAGGCTTGCTGATAAGACCGATAAAGAGAGCGATCGCTGAAACTGACCTCTCGTTAATGTTCTCGGTCTTCAGTGTGTACACACGATCTATGTGGGAAATGTGGAAGACGGGCTCATCGCTGGACGGATCTGACGGAAGCTTCACCAGAACTTCATTGAGGAACACAGGCTGGGAACACAAACATTTTAACCATAAGGTTTAAGGTTTAACCATAAAAGAGCACTACTCTGTAAAGAGGAGTCAAACCCTACCGTCTTATACAGCTTGTACTGGGTGTTGGACTTGGGGCTAAAGAGCTTGTCGGTTCCTGAGGAAGTGAACTGCCTGACAGCTTGAGTGAACAGCAGAAAGTCGTTGAACAGAAAGGCGTATAACTCCTTATTGCTCTTGGTCTTAAACACCTTTCCGCTGTGCAGCAATTTACGAGGACCCAAGCAGTTGGTCAGAGAGTTGAAGGTCAGATTCTAGACAAGTGACACAACAGAAGAGTAAGAAATCTACCACACAGTGTTATATGAAAGTTCAAGCCAAAGTCTTTAATCCAACCAGCCCTTATATTTTACAGTACCATTCAAAATATTAAGCACCCCATTGTTTTTAACACTGTCAATGTGAAATGTTTCTTGAGTAGCAAATAAGCATATTAGAATGGTTTTTGAAGGATCATGTGACACTGAAGACTGGAGTAATGATGCTGAAAATTCAGCTTTGCCATCACAGGGATAAATTACATTTTTAAGTATATTAAAACAGAAAACGTTTTTTTTAAATTGTAATAATATTTCACAGTATTACTGTTTTTTTACTTAATGTTTAATCAAATAAATGCCGCCTTCTAGATGATGGTTTATCTTGTAATGCATGTTTTGAGCATCAGCTACTTCTTGTATCAGAAATCAAGATGGTAATTAAACCGTTCCAAATGTCACATGTCTAAACTGTGTGATTTCTTACCTCTGTGATGCCTTCATACTGCACATGGGATTGGATCCACTCCAGCCTATCAGAGTTCTCCTTCTCCCTGACGCCTTCGTTCACCTGAGAGCACAGCAGCTCTGCCTTCTCCAAAGCCTCTAGCAGCTGAACATAGTCCACGTGACTATCTGGAGTACTTTCCAGGATCTGGACACACAAATACACACAAGTATTGGTTAACAATGCACGAATCATTTGCAATAACTACCGATATCTAAAATAACAGATGTATAAAGTAAAGCAGATCTTAAATATAAATCATTTTTACACTGTACTCACATTTTTAATATGGAGAGGGTAGCGAGTGATCCTTTGCATAGGTTTGAGTAAAAAGCTGGACAAAGGCATTCCTTTACAACGGTAGTCTGTGGCAATTTTCTGAAGAGAAAAATCAATAAATATTGAAATTAACATTGGTACTAAGAAAATATTTAAGACAAAATCTTACACCCATGACGGAAAAGTCCTAAATACATTACAGGATTTTTGTTCATATAGTGGACTTCAATGGGAGCAAAAGGTCCAAACTGCAGTTTCAATGCCGTTTCAAATCATGCTACACAATCCCAGCCTAGGAATAAGGGTTTTATCTAGTGATTGATTCTTTTCTAAAAAAATAAAAATGTATATTATTTTTAACCACAAATGCTCATCTTGCACTAGCTTGACTTCACGCATTATTAAGGTAACGTGTGACGTAGGAGGAAGTACCAACCCAGTGTTTACAAAGCGAATGCACAAAGAAAGTCAAACGCTCTTTACAAAACAAAGGTAAAACAATGATGTCGGACGATTTTGAAGTTGGAGGCGAAAATGAGACGGAGTTTTTAGTCCTACCTACCTTTTTGAACCAAAGTACACAGACAAAGAACTAATCACACGTGACCTTTCCAACATAGTTACGTACGGTAATGTGTGAAGTTGTAGATGTGCATCACAGCATTTGCGACCATTTTTTATGCCGGTGCAACTAAATTTTGTGAATCACTGCATTGTTAAACTCTTAAGCACTGCTATTTCTGTTGCATATGAGAAACATCAAATGACAAACGGAACAAAAGCGTAACAAAACCGCACTACGTTTGAGCTGTGCAACGTGGGCTGTTTATCTGCTCGGACCGGAACACAAATCAGAACAGCTTTACTCAGAAACCGAAGTTGATTTCTTGACACCGTTACTACACAGTGCTGTGAGATCTAGTGAGAATCATTCAAATTCTGCTCAGAATTCTCCGTTATAAACAGCACTGACGTAGGTCAGAAAACCAGACGTAGTAACGCTAACTGTTGTGGCAAAAATAGCCGAATGTTATTACATTATTCATTTCAGGGTTTGTACAGCCTTTTGAGAGAGAAATTTCGGCACTTTTCAATTCATTTTAAGCATTTCACACAACTATTTTTTAGCACTTAAAAGCTCCAAAATGATCTAATTTGAATATTACTTTTAACTGGATGACCAAAATATACTTTGTGGTAAATAAACACTTGTGTATAATTTAAAAAAAATACATCAAATCACAATTATAACCAGTAGATGACAGCAAAGGATCACTAATTGGCTTATTATTCATTCATTTCTACTTTTTGCTTCATATTTAGAAATTATAAAATCACTACTATAACATATCAAATCGTCAAGAAATCAGATTTTGTCTGAGTTTTATACTTTTTTTCTGTATGAAGTAAGAAAAGGCACAAAGTGCCTTAAGTACCTTGAAAAACAAACTTGTCTTTAATTTGTGACTAAATCACATTCACTGAAGTTGTTGGTCAGTTCCATATAATACCATAAAAGAATAAGATTTAAAAAGAGTAGAATATATGAATTTCCTGTATAAACGTTTGATTTTGTACAATACTGTCGCTCATAAAAGTAAATTTTGCATGCTTCCAGACTCAAGCTTAGTGCTTTACTGTCAAATCTGTATAACCATAATAAACAAGAAATTAACATGTAATATTATTAGTAACTGCACTTATTAATGCAAAACAATAGTAGTTTTATGATTAAATTATGACAGCAGCTATGTGCAAGTGTAAATAGCAATAGAGGCTATTTATACTAAGTGCAAATAGCAACAGATGCTATTTACACTAAGCAATTCATCCTTCTCTGCCACTGGAACTGACCATCGACAGCTGTCTTCTATAGTGTTGACTAGCCCTGTCACACATTGGTGGGCGGAGTTAGTGTAAATAGCCTCTGCCAACAAGGCGGGCTATTTGCACTTAGTGTAAATAGACACTCTGTTAAAGTATCTATATTTTTGTAATACTTACATACAACACCAGCACTACCAAATCTGCTCCTGGCACCACCATCTGTAAAACTTAGTGGCGCTGGTGCCACTGCTCTCAAATGTTAGTCTGGAGCCCTGACTTTTGTTTAAAAAGTATATACATTATGTTTTTTTGGTTTTTTTTAGGAGAATGACTGATCACTTCGCTAGATTAGACTCTTATTCCTCAGCTAGGATCATGTAGAGCCCTTTGAAGCTGCACTGAAATTGCAATTTGAACCTTCAACCTGTTGATCCCCATTGAAGTCCACTATATGGAGAAAAATCCTGGAATGTTAATTTCTTTTCGACTGAAAAAAAAAGACATGAACATCTTGAATGATGTAAGGGTGAATAAATTATGAGGAAATTTTTATTCTGAAAGTGAACTAATCCTTTAAGTGATGTATGTGAGGCTACCTTAAGGAAAGTTTTGAAGTCTGGCTCCTGATCGGTTCTCTGTTGCAGCAGCGTTGCACCGTTCAGCTGGCAGCTGCAGAAGCGAATGTAGGCCTGCATGTGTGACAGCTCAGAGGCCAGGATGTCCCCAATCATGTGAACAGGCATGTTCTCTCCCCCTTGCTTTTTCCTTGCTTTTAGTGACCTGACAACACACAAATCATGTGTGATGCACTGCACACTAGTAAAAGATATAAGATAACATTTCCAAGTTAACCTTACATACTTGAGCATTTTGGAGTTGCACTGGATAAGCTCCCTCCAGTTCACAAATATCATGTTCATTTCAGCCTCGGTAAGACGACCTGATTCAGACATGGGCTTGTGGAAGACCTTAAGAGAGACAAGAAAATAAATATTTTATATTGAAATATTTTCAGAATAGCTTCCAAATCTACTGTTGTACAGTAAAAGTTTTTTATTAATTCTATGTAATTATTGTAATATTTTATTACACTATTATGAATGATTATACTATATTACTACACTACTTGAATATTTGTATTTTCAAAAATTCATGTCATACTGAATACTAAAAAAAAACATTTATGTAAATAAAATGAGTCAATAATATAAATTTCCATTTAATAACTTGCCTAATAAATAACACAAAATATAATACAATAAAATGTCAAATTTAGCATCATTTTGGATTACTCATCTCGGTTTTGCAGCACCACCAAAACTGTTGGCACCTTTACTGTAAATTTCTTGCGTTTTTCTACTTTCTTGGTTGCTTTGGATAAAACTGTGAAATAAATAAATAAATGTGAATGTGAATTAGGTGATCTGTAACTATGTACCTCTAGGACCAGCTGTAGGTCTTCAATATATTTATCCTCTGTCTCAATGAGCTCATGGATGTATCCTTGCCGTTTCCTCTCCTGCGGGCTCATTGAATCCAGAGTGCTCTGGTCAGCGCACCCTACAAGAAAACGGTACAGGTGAACTCACCCAGACACTTGTAGCCCACAAACGCAACAAAACACACGCAAATTGACGGCTCCATGAGATCCTTAATCCAAACACACTCAAGCACACTCAAAAGCAGGATAATGTCAGTCGCAGTGTGTGGATGACACTTCAAACCGCTCCAGCGTGAATCCTTACCTGCTGATGGTCTCTCCGTTTGACCATCCGGAGTGCCTTTAGCGGTGCCTTCATCGTCCACATCCCAGAGCCGTAAAAACAGCAGTTTACCCCCTGAATGATCGCTCATTTTTACGAGCTGGTGCTTTGCAAACATGCTCATTTACTCTGATGAACACTGCAGGCATGCAGGATTATTCACTATGTTTTCACCCATAATACAACAGCAGGACAAACGTAACTAGATGGCAGTGAAGATTAGCTAGAGGAATACCATCAGTACAGTCACCCGGAAATTCATGAAAGGTGGTACAATGAGATACTACTATCTAAATATGATTTTTAAAAATGCATGTTTGGAAGTGGTGTTTTGTTTTTTGGCACTGAATGTTACTTAAGCTACAAAAATTAAAAAGGAACGACGTTTGTTTTTTTTTTTCAAAAGACTTTAATGTCTAGACTTCTTCAAATCAAATAAGTACAAGATCCAAAGTATTGAGATATTTGAAGGATTATTAACAACATCCAATAAAATGATATTAAGGCAAACATTCGTCCACAACTTCACAACTATTTGCATAGTTTCCCATATAATATTAACAAATCGGTTTATACAGAAGCGAGTCATGCACAAACATGGCATAAAACGCAGTAAATATGTAACAATACCACCTAAGGCGAAAGCATTGTGCTTAAAATAGCATGAGCAGAACTATGTTTCCAAACACACCACAGACAGTAATACAAGTCTTTTGTTTTACTTCTTACATTGATTTCAAACTGAATATAAATAAATGGAAGCAAAACAGTGGAACCCATCTAAAGATTCAAAATGAAACTGCCTCAAAAAAGTGACAGTTGTTTGTTCTTTAACATGTCAAAGTGCCTTTAATAACCAGAGACTAATACTACGTTTCAAGATATGTTATAGCCAGCATGTTTATGTAAAGTGTATCATTAGTGTGACTGCGATGACATACTGAGGCAGTTTCACGCTAAAATGTAACGTCTCTTAAAATGACCAAACTGAGGAGCAACAGCTTTACTGTCAGGTCTCACCGCCCCAAAATAACCATATAAAAGAAGCGGCCACCTTTAAGAAACTTTAAGCAAACAAAAATTCAAAAAAAAGAAACCCACAAAGACTAAATAACCCCCTACTAATTAGTTAAGGGAATAGTTCGCCCAAAACCGGTTGTTCCAAACCTGTATTTTCTTTCTTCTACTGAAGACAAAAAAAGATATTTTGAAAAACGGAACAGTTGTTGGTCCCCATTAACTTCCATAGCAGGGAAAGGAAGTCAATGGGGACCAGCGGGGACAAGCGTCTTTAAAATATCTTCTTTTATGCTCAACATGAGAAACTCGTACAGATTTGAAACATGAGGGATAATCCTTTAAAGCTGACAGGATTTTTCATTTTTTGGGTGAACTATCCCTTTAAGACTACTAGTCAACTGAATAAAAAGCCTTGTTTTAGTTTAAAAGAAATGAGACTGGTGAGGAATGATACAGGAGGGTGATTGGGTGAGTAAATGGTTGTTTCAGCAAGACCACCTCGACTGTGAGAGGGGGATAGTGGGTCTCTTATGGACGAAGGAAAGGAAAGGTGTTACCGCCCTACAGAAAGTCGAAGGGGAAAAAAAAATGTGTGAGAAATAAACGTGTGGCTAAATATGGAAAAGAAGAAAAGTGTAACATTAGGTAAGATACTACACATACAACTGTAAAAGACTGGAAATACCCTTTCCATTATAACTGCAAAAATAAAACAAATTATAAGGCACCATAAAATAACACTAAATATTGATAATAAAAGTCATTGTAATAATGTAATGAAATTGTAACACACTCTGTCATAAATACAAATCATTTTATATAACAAACACCCACATTTAAGCATAAACTGCAACATTTTCTCCTTTAAATAATTTGAAACCAATTTATCTTCAAAATCAAATAAAAAACAAAGACTCAGCAAATTTTATAGTTCCGGACACAACCAAAAACTGACATTAGAAACACGGAATCAAAAACAGACTGGTCTGTTTATGGGTCTTTACTTACACTGCTGACTGGGGTCAGAATCAGAGGTGGTCATTTTCACATAGTTGGTAGGAATCAAGCCCGTGACCCCATTGAGTTCGCCTTTCCACCAGTCAGGATCGCTTTTGTCCAGCACGTTGATAACTTGACTCTTCGAGAAGCTCAGCTCGTCCTCATTCGCTGCGGTGTAGTCGTATATGGCGATGACTTGACCGACTATAGTGAGGAAAGACAGAGAGAGCGATGAGGAGAGATTCACAAAAAAAAATCATCAGCTGTGGAAAGCTGTTCTGTTTTCTTACCAGTCGCAGGTGCAGGTGTAGATTTGCCACTGTTTGAGCCCAGAAGCTTGACGTGTGAAGCAGGGAACCAGCCCTTCTGACGCTTCTTCCCCCTAGCCTGAAAACACAAGCAAAAAACTTTGCAGCGATTTTGATTTTTGTGTATCTATCTATCCATCTATCAATGAAAATAATTTAATAGTATTGTTTAATAGTACTGGAGATAATACATTTAAAATATAATTTAAAATAATTTAAATTTCTAAAAACATGTAATATACATTTGCAATATTAATATTCTGAGTGATATAAACGAGCTGATAATTGTTTTCATGTTAAAAGTCAATATTAAAATTCTATATGGACAAGTGCCTGTAAATATTAAGCCGCAAAACTACTATTTAAATATGAATCCTGGATGTTCTCCGTGTCTGTGTGAGTGAATGAGTAGCACAGACACACAGTTTTGTTTACTACACACGTACAGAAGCACGCATGACACTCGCTGTGTTTTTTTTAGCCTCTGTTGCCTCAAAATACATGTACATAATCACAAATATAATCTCTAGAAGTTTTGTCATATCATATACAAACAGAAACTTAAAGATCTTCAAAGCAACCCTTTGAAATAATTCCAGTTTAACCTAAAGAAACTGTGACAGAAACATATTACTTAATGTAATGATAGTACTAGTACTACTAATTAAATTATTATTAAAACATTATTTTTTTAAGGAATATTTACCAGAAAAATTAATTACCAGAATGGTAATTGTTATTATACAACACAGTGTTTCTGAAAAAGAAATAAATAAATTAATAATACACTTTTTTATAAAACCAATTCATCAGAGATGCTTTTGATTAATACAATTTAATTAATCCAGAAAATACACAATTTGGTAAAAATAAAACCGATTTTGAGAAAATAAAGTAAAACGAATGTCATAGGGCCATAAAAGCGTAATTTTTGCTAACTTAATAAATTGCTGTTAAATTGTGTTTTATTATTTTAAATAAATTAGATATGCTTTTTAATTAATACATTTTTATTTAACTATTAAAGTCTACAAAAATTCAAATAGAAAAAAAATGGAATCCAGAAAATTAAAACAGAAAAAAAATGAATTCGTAAAAAAATAAAACAGAATTTGGGAAAAATAAATCTGATTCATAGGGCCTTAAATAAAGATATACACATACATTTTTTATTATAATTTTTTGCATTTAGTTGACAAAACAGTGTTAAAATTGGTTCACTATTGCTTATCAGCCATAACATGAAAATAATTACCATCAACCTATTGTGTGTACAATTCCAGATATATATCAAGTTCTGACAGTACATTAAAAATCAGCTAATAACTGATAAATACTAATATATCATAACCAATATATCCCTGTTGTAAATAATCTGTGCTACATGATGAAATACATGAGAATAGTCTATATAATTATTTAAAACTGTATTTTTTAGTAACGTGATTAACATAAGTGGAGGGCTCATTTAAGGTATAAACGGGGATAGTTCACCCAAAAATGAACATTATGTCAATAATTACTTACCCTCACATCATTCCAAACCTGTAAGACCTTCGTTTATCTTAGGAACAAAAATTAAAGTATTTTTGAGGAAATCAGAGATTTTTTTGACAGCAACGCAACTACCACCTTCAA
>JAHKKF010520930.1:0-53235 GCA_019740295.1 Labeo calbasu | reverse complement strand
TATATATATATGATTTAATAAAATGTAACCATTAAAATACAGTCTAGAAAAATTAAAATGGAATTTAGAAAAAATAAAAATAAAACAGATTTCATAGGGTCGTCTTTATTTCATTTGTGTCTTTGTTTTATTGTAGTTGTCCTTTAGTTTGTTACTTGCATCTAGGTTCTTATTATTAATAACAAAGATAAAATAACAATAACAACAACAAAAATGACTGTCATGATATAAATTGCTGTGAAATAAAAGGACTATTTCATGGCTTTATCCTTTTAGCTAACTTACCAATATAGCAAAGATCTCTACATACCTGTAGGCTGTAGGATTATTATTATTTTATTATTTTATTTTTAAGGGGATAAAATTCTTTGTTTTAATAGATAAAATAACTATGATCTCCATTTGGATCATCTATTGTTCAATTACTCTTTCTGTTTTTCTATTTTTTTTTTTTCATAATATTGGTTCAGTAGTAGTATCGTGATATTTTATTCAACTGTTTTTGATTTGAATGTATTTTAAAAAGTCATTTATTTCTGTTTTAGCAAAGCTAAATTTTTTAGCAGTCAGTTTTCAGTGTCACATGACCCTTCTGAAATCATTCTAATATTCTAATAGAAACATCTCTAAAAATATTTCTTATTATTATCAGTGTTGAAAACAGTTTTGCATGTGTAATATTTTTGTGTAAACACTATTACTCAAAAGTTCTGGATAAGAACAAAAATGACTGGTTAATATATTTATTCAGAAAGGAAGCATTAAATTGATCAAAAGTGACAGTAAAGATATTAATAATGTTACAAATAAAATATATATAATACAATACAATAACATAAAAAATATTGCAAATTAACAAAATAACTGTTTTTGACTTAAATATTTTTTTAAAAAACTAATTTAGTCCTGTTTTAGCAAAGCTAAATTATCAGCAGTCATTACTCCACTTTACAGTGTCACATGACCCTTTAGAAATCATTCTAATATTCTAATAATATTCAAGAAACATTCTTATTAACTTCTTATTATCAGTGTTGAAAACAGTTTTGTGCCAACTATGAAACACTACCACTCAAAATAATTAATTAATGCTTTTATTCAGAAAGGATGTATCAAATTGATCAAAAGTGAGAGTAAATATAATAATAATGTTTAGAAATATTAAATAAAAGAGAAACACAATAAAAAAATAGTAATATCACAAAATTGTAACATCACAAAATATTATTGCAACTAAACAAATGAACTGTTTTTGATTTAAATATATTAAAAGTAATTTATTCCTGTTTTAGAAAAGCTAAATTTTCACCAGCCATTATTCAAATTTACAGTTTCACATGATTCTTCAGAAATCATTCTAATATTCTAATAGAAACATCTAAAGAAACATTTCTTCTTCATTATTATTCCATTGTTGAAAACAGTTTTGCTGTGTAATATTTTTGTGGAAACTGTGAAACCCTGCCACTCAAATGTTTGTAATAAGAACAAAAATAATTAGTTAACACTTATATTAAATAGATCAAAAGTGACAGTAAAGATATTAATAATGTATCAAGTAAATAAATAAAAACACAAGAATAATAGTAATATTCTGAAATATTATTGCAACTAAACAAAATACCTGTTTCTGATTTTAATATATTTGAAAAAGTAATTTAGGACATATTAAATTGATCAAATGTAACAGTAAAAATATTAATAATGTTACAAATAAATAAATAATATTAAATAACATAAGAAAAACACAAAAAATATTAGTAAAGAGATCAATAATGACAGTAGAGATATTAATAATGTTACAAACAAATAAATAAATAATATTAAATAAAAGAAATACACAATAAATAAAAGTAACATGGTGGAATATTATTGCAACTAAAAAAAAACAATTATGACTTATATATATTTTAAAAACTAATTTATTCCTGTTTTAGCAAAAGCTACATTTTCAGTAGTCATTACTCCAGTCTTCATTGTCACATGATCCTTCAGAAATCATTCTTATATTCTAATAATATTCTAATAATATTTAGCCAGGAAACGTTTCTCTCGAAAATAATTAAATTACATTTTTATGCAGAAAGAATGCATTAAATTGATCAAAAGTGACAGTATATAATAATAATGTTAAATAAATACATACATACATACATACAGAACAGATTTCTATTTCAAATAAATCACAGAATCACAAAATATTAAGCACCAAAAAACATTATTTTTAATAATAATGATAACCATTATTAATAATCGTGCACAAATATTAAATAATAATAATCGAGTACCAGTTGAATCAGCTTATAAAGTGATTTCTGAAGGATCATGTAACACTGAAGACTAAAATTCACCCATCATGGGAAAAAAAAAAAAAAAAAACATTTTAAAAGATATATTTACTCTTAAAAATAAAGACTCCAAAAGGGTGTTTTTGCACTGATGCCACAAAAGAACCATTTTTTTGTTCCCCAAAGAACCTTTCAATAAACAGTTCCTAAAAGAACAATTTTAAAAGACATTTTAAAAACCTAAAGAACTTTTTTTTGACTATAAAGAACCTTTTCTGCATTTGAAAGGTTCCATGGATGTTTAAGGTTCTTCAATGCCAATAAAGAGCCTTTATTTTTAAAAGTGTTAAAAAAAAAAAAAAAAACATTTCTTTTACGTTGTAATAATATTTTACAATATTAGTGTTTTTTTACTGTATTTTAATCAAATAAATGCAGCCTTGGTGAGCATTACAGATGTCTTTCAAAAACATTTAAAAATCTTTAATTATTTCAAACTTTTGACCAGCAGTGCATCTTTTTTTTTTCTTGATAGCATCAAAACACAAACTGACTTCTGTTTTAAGTTGCTTTTAATTGTTCTCTGCTTATCTTTTTCTCAGAGAAGTGGGCATCCTGAGGAATAAAATGGATAACATTTGTAATGTGATGTCTTGAATTCAGGTCAGTGCCCGCAGTCATACTGTTCACATTCATGCATTCATCCACCTGTGCCAAACCAAAGACAAATCAGTCTAGTCAGACATTCACCCAGTAACTTTTGCATAAATAAAAGCTCATCAGAGACATTATGAGAAATTATACATGAGAAGGACCATATGCACGTAAACGCCGACACGCATACGAAAGCACCGCACACACGCATGTGCCACTGATACGCATAGAAAGGTGTCTGTCGCTGTTAATGTCATTCTGTCTGCTAAGTGAAAGTCTCAGTCACCTCTCATTTCCTTCTCCTCATCATCATCGTTCCCGCTTTCTTTTTTATTCTTTCACACACAAGTAGACACATCATCATCATCTTCATCATCTCTCACACACACATCACCATCGCTGGACACGCACACTCACGCATATCCAGAAACGGAGAGATGCTCTTTCTGAGTGAAAGAGGGAGAGATGACAAGTAAGAGCGGAGAACACAGGAAGCACATTAGTTATCGGTCTCTCCCTTTCACATCCCATTAGAGTTACACACTTCCATCTGCTCCCTCACTCTTCTTCACCTCTAACAGTCTGCCCTGCTGCACTTTACTACAGAGGCCTACCTGACTAAATGACACTTCACACCACACACACACAGATGACCAGCTGAAATATTTACAGAGCTGCACGATGGAAAAAAAAAAGAAAAAGAAGAAGCAAAGATTGATGGAATAAAAGGGACAGAAAAAAAAAAAAAATCACATGCAGTTTTATTTCTTCTTGTTTCTTTTAATTGTTTATAAAAATATACTACTCATTTCTGAGTGAAAAGTTTTTTTCTATACCAAAATTTCATGTAAATTTTTTTTAAATCATATCATAAGTGTTATTTATATAATTGATATTGTCGATAAATAGTAAATATAATATGTAATTTTTTTTTTTTTTATATTTTATCATAAGTGTTTTATTTACATAAATATAGTAGAATTGTATTCATTTTATTTTTTTAATGTATATATTGTTTTTAGTATTTAATAATATATTAAATAGTAAATATAATATGTAAAATATGTTTTTATATGATATGTGTTGTATATACATAAATTACTCAAAATTAAATTATCAAATAAATGTTGAAATATATAAATAAATCGTGAAATGCATAATTATAATTTAATTTAAATAAATAATTCAAAAATATATTTATTTATTTATTGCCACCACGTTTCATATTCAGGTATGTGGTTTATTTCAGCTAGCTGCAAAGTCATCCTCATTTAGTTTAACTTGATGTACTAAAATAATTAAAACAAAAACTGAAATAAAATTATAACAAAACTATAAAAACAATTTAAAAACAAACTAAAATGAAACTAAAACGAAATATATATATGTATATATTATAAGCGTGGAGGCAATAAATAAATAAATGCATAAATAAATAAATAAATAAATAAATAAATAATTTAAATTATTTAATTATGCATTTAACAATGCATTTATATATTTCAACATGTAATGATTTAATTTTGAGTAATTTGGCCCCCCAATAAAATATAGCAGAATTGTATTTATCCATTTTATTTTATTTCTATAATTCTATATTGTTATGAGTATTTAATAATATATTAAATAGTAAATATAATATGCACAAAAATCTATTTCTTTAGATCATATCATAAGTGTTACATTTGCATAAATATAACAGAATTTTATTTATTCATTTGATTTTATTTATATAATTTATAAACTGTTATTAGTATAGGAATATATTAAATAGTAAATATATTATGTAAAAAAAATCTGTTTTTTAATATTTTATCATAATATCATTAATTTTATTTTTATTTATATAATTTATATACTGTTATTAGCATTTAAAAATATATTAAATAGTAAATCAAATCATGTGTTATATTTACAATTGTATTTATTTATTTTATTTATATATTGTTATTAGTATTTAATATTATATTATTATTATTATTATTATTATTATATTATATTATTAAAAATATATTTTTATTATATCATAAGTGTTACATGTACATAAATATAGCAGTTTATTTTTTTTTTTTCATTTATGTAATTTATGTATTGGTATTAGTATTTTATAATATATTAAATAGTAAACGTAAAAAAAATATATTTTTTTATGTTATATCATAAGTGTTATATTTACATAAATATGGCAGAATTGTATTTATTCATTTTATTTATTTATATACTTTATATACTGTTATAAGTATTTAATAATGTATTAAATAGTAAAATAGTAAATTGTATTTACTGATTTTATTTGTATATATATATATATATATATATATATATAAATGTGTTTCATACATTGTAATAATTTCTTCCTATATTGGTAAGTATACACTATACCATTAAAAAGGGGTCAGTATGACATTTTTGTAATGCTTTTAAAGAAGTCTGTTATGCTCACCAAGGCTGCATTTATTTGATCAAACATACAGTAGAAACTTTATTGTGAAATATAAATGAAATTTATAATATATATAAATTTATAATATATATAATAATATATAATATTGTGAAATTTAACAAAAATAACTGTTGTCTGAATTTTCAGCAGCCATTACTCTAGTCTTTAGTGTCACAGTAGTGATCTTTCAGAAATTATTCTAATATGCTGGGAACATGCTGTAATAATTTGTGGAAACCATGATACATTTTTTTTATTCTTCAGGATTCTTTGATGAATATGAAGCATTTATTTAAATAGAAGTTTTGTAATAATATAAAAGCCTTTTCTGTCAATTTTGATCAAATGAATTCATTTTTGATGAATCTGATAATCTCACTTCCATAGATAATGGCAAATACACTCTACGTATCTCCCTCTTAAGCAAATCCAAAGCTATAAAACACAATTATCATGAGGTGGTCACATATCAGCTCATTTGCAAAACTCTATCTTCCATAATCGCTAAAAGTAAACGTTGCAGCAACGGGAGAACAAGCATTGTTGAAAAGCCACAGTTGTGTTTGTCCCTCTAGACTCTCCATACACACAGACCTTGAGGGGGGCTCGCACAGAAGCTCTTCAGGGGGTTGTTAGCTGTGAGCTTAGCCACCACAAGGGCTCCAGCTCACGCACTAATTATTTTCATAGTCAGCCGGGTGTGCAGAGCTGGCCCGCGAGTTGTGCAAATGCTTATTTAAGCTGTGTAACTGACATCCATATGGTTTTTATCACCATGAAGAAACGTTTGAACTGGTTATGTTTTCATGCGGCCAAGGCTCTGACCTGTCTGTCAGAAACACTCATATGTGTTGCGTCTCTGGGAAATTCTATTCCATAATGTTCTGGATCAGCATGTTTTTCCTTCACTGAGTCACTCTTGTACTCCAAAAGTGTTAATAAAAGCTAAACCGCATTTGCCATTTTAGTGCCGTGTCTTTTTTTCTTTTTGGAAATGATGAACGTTTTTATGAATTAATGTTGTTCGTAACATGATACTTCTTAGAGTATTTGTATAAGCAGGATTTTGCCATTGGGACGCTGTATTTTGGATCAAACGTGTTAGCGAAAACCTGCAAGTACATACAAATAGAAGCAACAAAGCTGGAAAGTCACACGCTGAGGTACTGGACAAAATGTGTCATTCGATCCTCCTGTATCCTCTGAGCTAAATGATGAATCAGAGCATTTCTTTGGGAGCCTCTCACGCATCCCGTCTCTAATACACTTGCTGCAGAACGACGAAACTCCAGCCCAATTACAATTCTGTTCATGCAAAACATTAAAGCCACAACTCCACAATGTAGCATAACCACAGGCATTGTCAGAGACAATTGTTTAGGAAATGTAATTCTGTGTAAAAACGTCCAAATGTCTCTCTGTACAGTAGTTGTACGGGCAGTATTACTTTAAATAAACATCACAATTCCAGCATGGGTTTGTGAATAAATAGAACAAAAGGCAAAGAAGCGGATTTCCTCCGCTGATTGCAGCCAGATGTTAGCCAGGGTCTGTTGCCGCTTAACTGGCTATTAAGAGGGAAATTCAGAGTAATTCAATAAATAAAGCCGCCATAGGAACTATAGTCTAATGTGTTATAATGCAGTCCGAGTGCTTCCACGCTTTTCTGTTTTACACAAACACTTCAAAACAAACAGATGAAAGTACACACACATAGTGTAACATTTCAAGTGATTTGGAAAAGAAAGAAAGAAAACATTTGCTGTACATTCGAATTACAGGAAATTATGAAGATCCATACTTAAAGTGATCATCAAATGACAAACGTAAATAAAAAGTAAATACATTGAAATACAGCTGTAGAGGAGCAGGTTCTAAATCGTTCTCATTTTATTCAAATTTTGGGTGACACTATTTTACGGTGTCCTTGTTACATATTATACTTTAGTAATGTGGTAACACTTCATTTGTTAACATTAGTATGAACTAATATGAACAAACACGAACAATACATTTCTAACGATAGTTATAAATTTGAATGAAAATACTTCAAATACTGCTACTTTTTAAAATAATAATACTTAAATATTTAATAAAAACACATTTTTGTTCATTGTTTGTTCATGTTAGTTCACAGTGCATTAACTAATGTTAACAAACAACTTGTGATTTTAATAATGCATTAGTAAATGCTAAAATTAACATTAAGATTAATAAATGCTGTAGAAGTATTGTTCCTCCTTAGTTTTGGTTAACTAATGTAGTTAACTAATGTTAACTTACGAAACTTACTGTAAAGTGTTACAAGTAATATAGTAATAACTGTAAATTATGTGTAATTGCATGCAACTAACCCTAAACAAAGTCCTAACCAGTGTTGGGAAGGTTACTTTGGAAATGTAACAGGTTACAGATTATAAATTACCCTATTTAAAATCTAAAAAGTAGTGTAACTATTTCAATTACTTTGTTAATGTAACTGATTACCTTTGATTACTTTTGTAAAATATTTATTATTATTATTATTATTATTATTATTATTATTATTACTACATTTTCTAAATCAGAGAAGGGATCATTTTGAGGTTAAATCACTGGCTTGAAAAAAAAAGTTAATAAAAAAAATTAAGCATATACACAAACCCAAATAGTGTGCTAAACTCCTGAAATATTGGTGTCTTATATTTTAGAGCAGTTAATGCAATTCTGGAAAGAAATCAATCAAATCTGTGTGTGTGTGTGTGTGTGTGTGTGTGTGTGTGTGTGTGTGTGTGTGACATATAAGGTCACAAATTTGACATGGGTATAACATAGGTATTACAAGAAAAGGAAATATGAGGACTTTTTTGGTGTCCCCATAATTCAAAAAAGCTTCAAAATTCTAAATTATACAGATTGAGTTTTTTAGGAAAGTAAAAATGTTCATAGTTTCCTGTTAGGGCTAGATTTAGGTGTAGAAAGTATGGTTTGTACAGTAAAAAAAGAAACATTATGTCTATGGAAGTCTATGAAAAGTCCCCACAATTCACAAAAACAATCTGTGTGTGTGTGTGTGTGTGTGTGTGTGTAAACACCCAGATGTAACCTCCTTTGTAATTGTTAACATTTTAACTGTAACTGTAATGTAATCAGACATTTTGGTAACCTTTTATTTAAAGGTGTCCTTGTTACACGTTAAATGTACTTACTATTATAATAACGATAAATTATGCATAATTACATGCAAGTAACCCTAATCCTAACCCTAACCATACCGTAAATACATGTAATGTATATACATGTTAATTAACATTACTCAGTATTTAAATGCATAATTACACTGTAACAAGGACACCTTAAAATAAAGTGTAACCGACATTTTTTTCTCAGTAACTGTAACAGATTAGAGTTACATTGA
Source organism: Labeo calbasu (assembly GCA_019740295.1). NCBI lineage: Eukaryota > Metazoa > Chordata > Actinopteri > Cypriniformes > Cyprinidae > Labeo > Labeo calbasu. The sequence goes on along the minus strand of JAHKKF010520930.1, from coordinate 44,453 downwards.
TTTTGTAATTCAATTATGTAATTCTGTTACAAGTAACTATAGTAAGAACATTTTGTTAAAATGTTTAATTGTAAGTTATTTAATTGCAAAATTACTCTGTAACAAGGACACTATGAAGTAAAATGTAACCAACTTTTGTACTTATTTAGCATTATTTGAAAACAATTTTAATGTCAAGGTATATAAGTGTAACTATTTGAGTGAAAAGTTAAATTTAACAAATTTATATGAATTTTCCTTTTGCTGACAGCAGCACTTAAGCTGCAAGAATTCTACAATCTAATAATCATTTTTTCAGCATGATTTGACCAAGAAATAACAGTCAAATAGCCATTTTATGTCATAATGTGTCTTTCTTTTTTAAAAAATGGTTCTATTTATGTCCAGGTTTAAATTTGATTTTAAATTTAAATTAGAATACCATTACGTTCTGTCTTTCTTTCACACACACGATTGTACACAAACACTGGATACAAAGAAGATGTTATAGTGTCCCCAGTGGATTTATTATGGATCTGTTTGCTTTGGTGAGTACATGTCAAGTGCTTTCAGCATCCAAGTCTTCCCTCTCTCTTTCATTCAGACCCTAGTGTAATTAAGTAAACAATGCTTGTGTTAGAATTGCACGAATTAAATCAATAAAAATAACGGATAGGACCCCATACAGTATCAGTGGAAGAAGCAGCGAGAGAGACAGAGAGAGGAGAGAGAGAATCTAAATAATCAAACATATCCCACAGACAGTAAAACACTTGTCATTTCCTCCTCTCCCACCCCTCTTATTCTCTCACTCCTCCTCATTCTCTCGAACCCATATTCGTGTGTGTGACACACAGATGATCATATCGTCATACAGATAACTCCAGTACGAATGGAGAGAGAGAGAGGCAGAAAGGTCAGAGACATTGAGTGAAACGGATAAAGGCTAATGATTATCTCAACCTTTATCTAATCAATAATCATTTATCCAACAATATTACCGCCAGCTACTGGCCATTCTCTATTATCCCAGCACAGACGCCAGTAGCTGTATTGTCTCAGTCTGTCAGCTTTATGGGCTGGGTGAATGGTAGGTGAACATCAGGGCTGTGATACTCTCTGTGCGGTGGACGGCTTTAGTACATGCACAGATTCTATACTGGACTATTTCCATTACAAGTAATTTACAATGTGTGTATATATAATAAATCTGCCATTCAAAATCTGATTTAGACCTGGAATCTCAAGCATTAATGTCATTAAAGTAATTGTGTTTGTTTTTTTTTTTGATCCACTTCAATTGTTGACTACTCTATAAAAATATAAGTGCATCACATGCTCATAAGTAGCACGGGTATATTTGTAGCAATAGCCAAAAAGGCATTGTATGGGTCAAAATTATTGATTTTATGCCAAAAATCATTAGGATGTTAAGTAAAGATCATGTTCCATGAAGACATTTTGTACATTTCCTATCATACATATATCAAAAATTCATTTTTGATTAGTGATATGCATTTCTAAGAACTTTTCAAATAGCTGTATCTCAGCCAAATATTGTCCTATCATAACAAACATCAATGGAAAGATTATTTATTCAGCTTTCAGATGATGTACAAATCTCAGTTTCAAAAAATGGACACTTATGACTGATTTTGTGGTCCAGGTTCACATATAATATAATATAATATAATATAATTAGTGCTGGGCAATGATTAATTGTGATTAATGATTTTGTGTACATAATATATGTGTGTGTACTATGTATATTTATTATGCATATATAAATACACACACACGCATGTATATATTTAAGAAAAATATATATACTGAAAATATTTATATATAATGTAAATTATATGCATATAAATATATACATGTAAATATTTTCTAAATATATACTGTGTGTGTATATATGTATTTATATGCACATAATAAATATACACAGTACACACATATATATTACATAAACAAAAACTTTATTTTGGATGCGATTAATCGTGATTAATCATTGGCCAACACTAAATATTTTATATTATATTATACAATATTTAACAAATTGTATAAATATTATAAAATAAATAAATGTGTGTAATAAAAGTAAACACACACACAAAACTATTATACACACTAAACATGAAAACCATTTAAAGATGCATGCAACTGAACAGACATGTAAAGAAAGATCCTTTGAAATGATGACAAATCATTATTTTGATCATATGTGTGTATCAGTATATTGTATCTCAATTAGGGCCGTAGTATTTTGATATTTCTTAAAAAAATATACATGATCAGAAAGATAATTTGCATTTGTGACACACCATTAACAAATAATAATACATTTGGATCAAATAAAATAAACACAAACATGAATAAAGTACATTTTAATATAGCACTGGCTGAACAGTTTACAAATTGTTCTCATTTTTATTCAAATTAGCCAAAAAAAGGCCCCCTCCCCGTTCCCCATCTCTGTGTCTGCCACTGATGCCATCATAACCTCCCTCTTTATTGCTTTTAATGACTCTCTCTTTCCTTTCATTAATTCTTTATCGATTTCTCTGGATGGCCGTTGAATTAATTTCCAATTACTAAGGATTAGAAGAATAGACAAATGCGCATGTTTGCATCTGGTTTGCTAGAGCGCATTCCGGCGTGTAAGCACATATGTTTGGGAAGAGCGGGAAGCATGTTGACAAACATGTTTTTTCAGATCAAATGCGTTTTTTTCCCCCCTCAGAGTTTTAATGTGGTTGAGGATTTTCTTCTTCATAGGCTGGAGAATTCAAATAAAATAAAAATCTCACATGCAATCACGGAAAACACGAGCACGCGCACTCTCACACAGACACGGACTACACAGGAGAGTGTTGTGAATCTGACAGAAGGAAATTGCAGGAAAGGTCAGTGTGAGCTAATGGCTAGGGTACCTTACATGAAATAAGTCCAGAGCCTTTTGACAGCTCCCTCAGTGTCACAGCACAGCCTTTAACTACCGCTACTGACGTGATCGGAAAACCGGCTTATGCTTTCAGCATGTGTGTATTTTTCAGCGTACGAGAGATACACAGCGTTGTCAAGCGCTGACCTGGATAGCCGTCTCATTTACACACACTTCGACATCATCCAAAACATTTTGCTGCAAGCACCATCCAGACAATTCGCAGCACTCAAGACCAGACTATCAATATGAAATTGCCAATGGGTATTAATTAAGGCAATTATTCACTTTGAAATCTGTGACGGATATCGATTGTCATTTTCAAAAGAGCTTTGAGAAAGTTATCTTAAAGAATATGGACAAATCTATGAAATGAAACAGGGTAAACTATTTCAAGTTGAAGGCAATTGACCAGACAGGGATCCAGAGCCGAGTCTAGTATTGATAGCTCAGATACAGCTAACCTTTAGCGCAACTGCATAACTTTGAAAAGAAAGCAAGCCTTTGTTGTTGCAGTTTGAGTGTAATGTACCCACCCTCTTCCTCTAGGTCTCTGGGCAATCAGTACACTTCAATGTGTGTGTGTTTGTGTATGTACGCTCGGCTATTGTGTATGTGTGTGTTTGTGTTGACCCGGGTCTCACTCAGCTCATCCCCATGTGTGTGTCTGCGTGTGAAATACTGCACACTAATAGGCAGAGCCGACCTCGTACATTCTGTGCCTCGCGGAGGGCCACTGCGCGCTGTCACTTTAACAACCGGGAATTATCACCAACATCCAGATTTGGGGTTAAGAGTGTCTCAAACAGTATATAGATACATTTTCCATCAATAAATTCACCCTGAATCCAGCCTCTTCAGCCCAAAGCATCCTGCCGCCTGATTGACGTTTTTACCACAAAATTATACCATGTCTGTCGGTGGAGGAGAAGAAACATGTCGCCATTCCAAAATTAGCTAGCCATCAACATAAAACAGGATAAGTCCACTGTGGTGTCATCTCACAAGAGTATTGATTCGGGCAGACGTTCGGGATAGAGAGCGGATTTCCCATAAAGCCAGTAGCCGGCGTGTCGTCTCGGGGAGACAGCGAAGGAGAACGCATAAATGATACAATATACAGGTCTGGAGATTTAAAATCCTTGACACAGCTTGTTCATACTAATTTAACATTTCATTTCGTTTTTGGAAACGCACACTGGTTTTATATTTCAGAGCGTCACATGCTCAAATATATAGCTTTATATAGTCCAGTGCTAGCTGTCATCCTTTTTTGCTCCATGCAGTGAATATTTCTGAGGAGCAACGATATTTCCACTGTTATTGCCCATGACAAAACACACAGTTTATTGAATGTTTTGTCGACACAATGGAACCTTTTATGTAACTGGTATAAACAAAAAATCAAACCGTTTTGTTAAATTATAATGATGAAAACATCTTGTAAGAAAAATGTGACATCTCGGCCTGGCATTCATAAAAAGCACCCATTTCAAACTTTTGGATACATTTCCGCCTTCATTGTATTGTTAACTGTTGTCTGGATGTATGCCAGTGTGGTTTTATTGTGTCTAGTTGTTTACTCGACAGATATTACAAAAATATTGGAATTTTAATTGCGACAATGTTATTTAGAAAAATGATTCCAGTTTAAGATCTATATGTTTGAAACCAACATACACTCTTAAAAACAAATGTGCAAGAACATTTTTGGTTCCACTAAGAACCATTCAGTCAAAGAACCATCTCTCTTTCTTACCTTTTCATAATCTGAAGAACCTTCTTTCACCAGAAAGATTCTTCAGATGTTAAAGGTTTTTCATGGAACCATTTAGACAAAAAAGGTTCTTCTATGGCATCGTGAAGCACCTCCTGCTAAAAATAACACTCATTTGTCTAACTGGACTTCCTGAGATATAGCCTTTCTCAAAACGTCCCTGTGTGACAACTAGTCTCCGCTATATGGGAACCACTTATAGGTTTTTAGCTCTTGACAACAATATGTTTCATTTTAAGTGACAGTCGGACCATCCAATTGGAATGGTGCCAAAATATTTCCGCAAGCCAATCAGATTACATCTAAGTGCTCTGACAGTGGTGAATAAAAACATTGTTTGAGCAGCCAATCAGATGGCACGTAACAGCTCCGGCGTGCCTGCGAAGCAAAACCCTGCTTAACCAGTCACAGTCACAGCGCTGTAATGAAATCCAGACCGAGACAGCGTTTGGATTGATTTCCAACATCTTGATTTAATATCCTGAATTAATTATTTTAACTTGAATAATATATAAAGGAAAATAAATGTAGAACACTCAAGGGAACAAGAGAGGGCTTCTTTCTTGCAGAGTTATCTCATGGTCAATCTCACCCTGAGACTACTTTCAGCTGTGTGCGTGCCTGCCTGCGAGCATGTGTGCGACCGAGCCAGCATATGTGTGTGTGTGTGTGTGGGTGTGCGTATGTCTGCACTGAACGATTTCCTGTAAATTACTTTGTGGGTATGGACTCTTGTGTGTGTGTGTGTGTGTGTGTGTTCGCAATATCACAGGGAGAGAATGCATGTTTGATTGAAGTTTATTTATGTATCCTTACCAAAAGGCTTCGCTTTCAATTGCGCCGATATACTCAGGTCACCCTACATGAAGAACAGATGGTCTTTCTGCAGGTGGGAGAGAGAACTCAAGCATGACTCCAAATTTCTGCAAGGATATACACATCTAGACTGAGACATACTGGTGTGCTGCGTTTCAGTCTGAATTCCGACAGACCGAACTGGCGCGGACACACCATGTGCATATTAGTAAACTCTTCTTTTCTTTTCTTTTTTTTTTTTTCTGGTTACAAAATATGTAATGATCAAAGAAGTTTTTCTTTTTACTGAATATTGATGGAGCAACACAATTTGTGCAAAAAGAAAGGTTTAAAGATGTTTGTTTTGATTATAAATCACGCACATATGAAGGCAGCTACAGCCTGGGGCAAAAGGCCCTCAGGGGAGCTAAGTGATATAGTGTAAAACAGAAACTAAAATGATGAGGCTAAATTTGTAAACATGTGCAAATAATGATATAGCAATAAATACATTTAAGGAATATAAATTTGAGTAAAATATAAGCAAACGCTTACTACCACTTAAGCAAACGGTGCATCAATTCACTATTTATTTAATCACTTTTAACCCAAATAATCAGCTTTCACTTAGGGCTGGGTGATATTTACATTTTTTTCATATCAGTCGATGTCGATAATTATCACGATAAATGTCACATTTTTATTTCTTTCAAGTTTAAAGGCAGATTTTTGCTACAATGTGAAAGTTGTAAAAACCAGACGGTTAAATGTGGCTTTAAAACATTCTTTATGGTCACAACATGACAAACACTTCATGTTTTTTGAATTTTACACACTTTTCCCAGTCATTTTTCCAGTCAACAAAATAAATATCTTAATAGAAAAAAAATATTTCTTACTTTTGCATGTTTTAATGAGTAATATTGTTTCAAATCAAGAAACAGGTTTATGTTAATAACTAATATTAATAATATAACATTATTTTTGTCTCTTGATTTATGTTAATTATTAAAATTAGTAATATCTGTAAAAATTGTAGCAAACTCATTTTTATATGGTGACCTGTAATTATTCTAAGTGTTTGATTTTTTATTTATTTTTTTTTTTTTTTAATTAACCACTGCTCTTCCATATCATCCATAGATCATGATAATAGTTAAAACCACAAATATAGCACCTCAATACCATGGTAAAAATGTATTTTGGTTCCTAGGTATTTGTATGAAGAACAGTAGTCTAAATATATTTAGTATAAATGCATAAAGTCTATAGCTTAATCACAAAAAAAAATAATTATTTTCCATTATTCCTCCTTCAGTACATTTAATACATGTCTACATTAATAATATGATAAAATTCAACACAAATATACCCACATTTCTGACACAATCCACTGTGCAGTTAGTGCTACTACAGTAAATCTATGGTAAATAATGGCGATTTGTAGATTTAAAAGCCTTCTGACTGTATCGTTGCGCACAGTGTTTCATCTGGGTATAAACCAAGTCATCTGTGCTCTTTATTAAATAGGGTATATGTTGTTCCGACTTTGCCGCATAAACACTATATCGAACATTTAATTCTTGTTTTTCTTTATCGAGGAAATTCACATCGCACAATAATTATCATTATTGATTTATCGCCAAGCCCTACTTTCACTTATACAATTATTTAATCATACAAAAGTGAAAACCATAAAAAAGAAAGTATGTATTCATTCTTTCATTCATTGATAGCTCAAAATACAGAATAATAATTTTAGAGATTCTCATTAGCAATAAATATGTAATTGAGAAATGAAAAAAATAAAGGGATAAAACAACTGCAACTAAATAAAACAAACAAAAAATTAACCCAAATTCAGTCACCAAAGTGCTATAATTGTATTAGTTAAACATTGTTTAGTGTGTGTGTACACTAGTTTAGGTGGTTAAGAGAACACACATTTGTATAATGACATTGGTATGACATTGGTATTACAATGTGAAGGTTTATGAGGACACTTGTCTTTAATTGACCAATCGGTAAGCCCCTCCCCTCGAACGCAGATGAGCCAATTGCGTTTGAGTATCAGTTGCACGGGGACTGGAACTCTGACAGTAGGTTTCAGCACCATGGAGAAATATTGGAAAATCCAAAGCCCTCATTGTTTTGATGGTGTTTATGCTACAAAAAAATAATAAAACGATGCACCTGGATACTTGTAAAACTGATTCCAGGTATCCTAAGAGGATAGGCAATGGAATTTGGAATTTATTTTATTATTCAACATTCATTTTCTGGTGGTCATACTCTCATTAAGTGGCAATTTTCATCTACTCAAGCAGAAAGTTAATATCTCTGGCTAAAACTAGCTAATGTTAAAGTTAGTGAGTCCATGCTAACATACAAACCTAAACAGCTAACTGTTCTCACATCATGTACAGTGTAGATCAAAAACAGATAAATGAAGGTCTACATTTCCATGTCTCTCCATATTAAACTGACTAAATGTAAATTAATTAATCTTCTCCTGCGGTACATGAACAGTGTTGATCCTGCATGTTGTCATTTGCGATCGTGACGACCATAACATGAAGTTACTACCGCTTGCGGTAGATTTTGCGATCTGTAAACCCTCGCTTCTAAATTAATCATGTTACCCACAATATTTATTTTGAAATCTTTTAATTTATCCCTCCATGGCACATTTAAATCCTATACTCGAATGCTCCTCGACGAGAGGTGGTCCTTCTGTATCCAAAATTTATCAAGGTTTTTACACTGACAGCTGTCATCGTAAGACAGGGGGCGGGGCTTACCAATAGGTCAACTGAAATGGTTTAAAAACACACTAAATGGTGCAGAAAGGTTTCTGTAAGGGGTAGGTTTAGGTGTAGGGTTGGTATATGGCCACAGAAAATACAGTGTGTACAGTATAAAAAGCATTACGCCTATGGGAGTCCCCATAAAGCACACATACCACCGTGTGTGTGTGTATTGTGGGGAAAAAAATTAAAATCAAAAGACCTTTTACACCACATATAGTAACACAGTAACATTTACCCCTGGTGTAGCTTATATCCTTGCAATAAACGTATTGCAGTAATGCAAATGTAATAATCTAACAAAAAATTGAGCGATTGAAATGTCACGTTTGTTAAATAAAACTTTAAGTGTGCATACATTTACTCTCCATATTTTGTGTTTGCTGCTTTGTCACCCGCACCCAGCTTGTGTAGGATGTGCTCTCTTCTCCATAGAAGAAAAAGAGCACTTGAAAAAATGCCTAATATTAAACACCTCTGTGATGTCTAGGCAGCCGCTATTGGCACACCACCATCCCATTCGATTAGGGTTATTGATAAGTTAGTCTGCTTTTTCCTCTCTGAATATCTGAAACAATCATGGGCTCATAAGCCTTTTTTCTCGTCTCATTCTGAAGTGAAATGAGAAGGCACATAAAAAACTCATATTGAGGCAGGTGCTGCTGTGTCAGAGTGTCTCAGCTCGATTGGTAGCTAGCTGAGATGCTTCTCTCCTCGTCATCGTCTCCATAACCTGCGCACTTCTGACACGCGGATTATAATAAAAGAAGACTACTGTCAGAGCAGGGTTGATTTAAAGACGGCCCCAGTCAATCAATCACAAAGTTCAGATTAAAAGTACAAGTATCGTTCTCCCTCTCTCTGTCTCTCTTACTCTCATTCTCTTTTGCCTCCTCGCACTTTTTTTTCATTTTAATCTGAGCGAAAATAAAGAAAGGCCTTTAAATTTCATAGCTTCCACGAAACTCTGGCAAGTATTCATTGTGTTCTACTTTTCCCTTTCAACCTCTCTGCAGGAGGCTGCATTCATGACAACTTTATATACGATGTTCTCCTTTCAAAATGCCATCGATGGCTCAGATGAGCTGTGCACTGTGATCTCGCAACACAAAAACACCGGCGTCAGATTCTTCTTATTGACACACGCTCGCTGGAGTAGCCCGCCTGAGCGAGGCAAAGGGCGTCGTTCCTCGCTTTTAAAACGCTGCTTTACATTTCCCCCCGCAGAAAAGGAGCTAATTATAATGAGGGTGTTTTTAGATGATAAAACGATATCGGATCCGATTGCGCTCCTTTCTTTTTTCCTCGCCAACCTATTTTATGGCGAAGTTCAACAGTGTCACGGGGACGGAGATAGCACTTAATCACCCAGACAAACACGCCATTACGCCACGAATCCCGCGAACACAGAGTTGAATTAAATATGGTAAACTATCTCATTACACAAACACATGCATAAAATCTCCGTCTCGGAGCGATCAAAGGTCAGAGATGTGAATATCTAAAAATCCTTCTTTGAATTCATTTAGCGTTAAAAGCTAGCGCTCTCCAGAGACTGCAGTCACCTGCTGCTAGCCGGACTCAGGTAATGACTATCATCTTAAAGGCCTGTCTGGCGTCACGACGTGTGTTGGAATACATCGGAGCGGTCGTTCTGAACGCTTCCAGGAGGAGATCACAAAGTCATTAACTATTTTCTGTCTTTCTCAGCAGTTAGTGTTGATGCAGCCTGCTTGCAATAATGTATTGTGTTGCAAACAAGAAGGATGGCCACTTCCCTGCCTCCTGGTGCAGAGGGGGCCCGCAGTGACACGGAGGCTCAGGTATATGGATGGCCTGAGGAGGTCTCCATCATTCATAAAACATGCTGCTGCCGCACGCCACCGAATTGATCTTGCAAAAGAAGCAGGGTGGCATGCCGACCACTTCATTAGTCTTCCGCAACCACAAATCACGGTCGTCGTAGCCTCACAGGGACCCGCTGTTACCGCCGACATCACCGTCGCGCGCTTACGCCGAGCGCTCCGACGGCGTTCCCAAAATGCTCCGACGATGTTGCCGATGACTGGCGCGCAGGCTACGTCGTTTACGGCGAAATGGCCGTGGTCTGGCTAAAATATGTGCGAAGAGAATGACAACAACAGCCGGCCCCCCAAAATAAGAAATGCGCACAATTTTTGAGCTCTGTAATTGATTGCTCGTGGTCATTTCGGGCGTCATGGGATGAAATCAAGTGGCTTCTCCATAAAACAATGTCAAATATTGATGATATTTCTCTTCCCTGGCCTCTGAATGAATTGCCCCACTCACTGAGGCTTTTTGATGAATGCTTTTTATTGCCTTTTCTGTTGTTGCTAGAGCAGCTGGAAAGAACTCGGCCTGGTCCTCTCAGAGTCAGCTAACCAAATTGCCGTTAGAGGACCGCCACATCGCGGTTCACAAATCAGAGATGTGCATTCTATTATGCTTCGGTTCTTTTGACAGTTTAATGGCATTACTCACTTTGTAGCATTCGGTGATTATTTCTGTTGTGAAACAATCCCATGATGAAGTTATTATTAAACCACCTTTTCACTTACAACAGATGTTACATCAGAAGTCATTCATTTCCACTGGAAACACCTGCTATTTTTCTAGAACAAACAGATACAAATAAAAAAAATTGAAAACCTTGGGTGAGTTATAATTATTGGTGGTCATTTTTCCTACACTGCTTTCCTACATTTTTCCTACATTTACTTCATTATTCATTCTTGCCTTTACCAGTGATGAAACAGAAACACAGGCTTCACAAGCAAATTGAACGTTCATTATAACAGCCACTAGATGGCAAATCCGGAGGTTGTAGACAGTGACAACATTTTTTGGGGGTTTCCCAAAATGTTCTGAAAAAGGTAAAGATTTAAACAAGTGTTCCTAAAAAAAGAACATTCCTAGAATGTATGAAAATAAAAATAACCAAATGACAACCATGCGCTAACAATAAATATGATGCGCTTTCTTGTTTTCCTTTGTCTTTGGCGTGTTACAAGCTGTTTGTGCATATATAAGATCTGTAAAGTTGCAAAGCTTAAAGTCTCAAACCCAAAGAGACATTTATTATAAAAGTTAAGACTCAGCCACGCCTTCCTAAAATGTCTCGTTCACACACACCCCCACATGTTTACGTCATGGTGTGGGTAGATTTGCATAACATCGCAAATATGTATATGCAAAGAAAAAAGGCGTAACTTTTTATATAACGTTGTAGTACTGCAGCTGACACCATGTTGTGGAGACATTTGCCTTCCAAATGAGGACACAACTAAAAATCTGTGTTTAAGTTACATTTACAATGCTGTTCCGGAACAGTGGGTGGGTGCTGCGGATTTTATGGAGGACTGTTTCCTGAACCTGGGAGAGTAGTCTACAATGCCAGCTGTATACAAAGGGTTAAGGCTATAAAGCGGGCCAATTCCAATGTTGCAAGGACAGTCTGCTGCTTCTGACTCGCGGCCTGTAAGTATGTTTTCATATTTTAAGAATTAGCTACTGACTATTCAAATGCGAGTTTTGAGCAGTGTAGAGTAGTGCTTACTGTTTCTCATTTCTACGATCACAGACACGGTGTTATGTTTACTCAACGCAATGCAACGCAATGCAATGCAACGCAACGCAATGCAACGCAACACAATGCAACGCAACACAATGCAACGCAATGCAACGCATAAAAAGATAGTATGAGTCATTATAACTAGTAGTTAGGTCCCCACTGGATGCAGCAAATGCTCATTTATTTTTTTTTTTTTTGGGGTTTCATTGTTTTTGTCTCATTGCGGCAGGAAACGGCATCATAACATGGTAAGGGGCGTAACATTTCCAGCACACGCTTGAAGTATGCGGCCAATCACAACGCAGCAGATAGCTAGCCAATTAGAGAACACCTCGCTTTTCAGAACGATGAGCTTTGTAAAAATCAAATTCTTTGAGAATGGCGGGGCAGACAGGAGCAATAATAATGTACAGTTAGAACTGGGCGATAATTCGATAATGATAATTATCGTGATATAATTTTCCTCAATAAAACGATTTCGATAAATGTTCGATATGATTTTTATGTGGCAAAAGCGCAACAAAACAGTACGACTCATTTGAATCACGCCACACGGACCGTTTATCCGCTCTGACAAAAGTAACCGGGAGCTCACTAGAGAAGATGCATTTACTCCTTCACGCGAGCACTAAACAGTGCTGCAAGATCCAGTGTGAAACACCTGAATTCAGCAATGAACACAAATGACTCTGTGATTCAAATTAGTTTAAAGCTGTGTGCAACGAGACAGTCAGAAGGCCTTTCAATCTACACATCGCCATCATTTACCATGGATTTACTGTAGTAACACTCACTGCACCACGGTATTGTGGCAGCAATGTGGGATATTCACATTGAATTTTATTACAGGAGTACTCGTATATAATTATAATATGTATGTATTTGTGATTAAGGTATAGCATGTGTGCATTTATACTGATTGTTTTTAGACCACCGTTTTCATACAAATAGGCTACCTATAAAACCACATAGTTATACTTTACCATGGTATTGAGGTACCATTATTTGTGGTTTTAACTGTGTTTATCATGATTTAAAATGTATACTTGCTACTACAGGAGACCAATGCTTAATAAAAAAAAACAAAAAAAACAACAACAACTGGGTCAGAATAAAATTAACCATATAAAACTGAGGTTGCTACAATTTTTACAGATGTTACTGACTGATAATGAACTAAAATTTACCTCTGCATCCTCAAGCTACTATCAAATGTTCATTTCTAAGAGACAAAAAAGTGATATTATTATTATTATTATTATTATTATTATTATCAGACAAACAAAAACTGTTCCTTGATTTGAAACAATATAGCTCATTAGGACATGCAGAAATTAATTTTTCTATTTAGATATTTATTTTGTTAAGGAAAATTAATGGTCTGGTTTCTACAACTTTCACTTTGGAGCTAAAATCTGACTTTAAACTGAAAAGAAATAAAGATTTGACATTTATCGTCATAATTATCGATTATTCAGATAATACTGATGCTAATACTTATTTAATACTTATTAATTCTTATTTGACAAACAGGACATTTGTGTACTGTGTTGGAGATGAAGTTTCCCAGCATTGTGCAGTTGTATGTGGAGTTTCACAGGGATCCCTGTTAGGACCAATTTTGTTTTCAATTTACATTCCATTAGGTGCTGTATGCCAAAAACATAATATAAATTTGACTCACAGTTATATTTATCATTGAGTTTCAAAGATCTGAATAGTCTAGATGAATAGATACAAAAAACTGGATGGCTTTAAGTTAAATACTGAAAAAAAACTAAGTTGTGACAATTAGTCAGAGCTCGAGTAACAATTGGATTGAGCTTGCTCTAAATAGTGTTTTTCCGAATAATAAACAGGTAGTAAGAAATGTGGGTGTTTATTTTGATACTAATTTGAATTTTGAATTTCATGTCAAGAAGTTGGTTCAATTTTGATTTTATCAGTTAAGAAATTTTTCTGAGATGAGACGGTTTTTGAATTTTAAGGATACAGACAAGCTTATTCATGCTTTTATTTCTTCCCGTCTTGACTATTGGAATGCCTTGTTTTCTTCTTTGAATCATCATAATTTAACACGTTTACAATTAGTGCAGAATGCTGCAGCCAGATTATTGAAACAAACATATTTCATCATATTACACCTGTTTTAGCTTCTTTACATGGGTTACCTGTTTATTTTAGGATTGATTTTAAGATTTTATTATTGACATATAAAGCGTTAAACGGCCTGGCACTTATGTACTTAGCTGAGCTTCTGAGACCGTACGAAACAGGTCGTGGGCGTGGCCTGAGCGATATGACATCATACTGTTTAGAAAATCAAAACGCTTGATAATTGAGACTGTTCAGGTGTTCGGAGAATTTAAATAAGGAAGTGAAATGATTTTTAGCATTGTAGGGTGGTTGTGTTCACACACTGCTAAGACACATTTATATGCAAACACCACGTAAAAGTGAATTTTGCATCTGATGTCCCCTTTAACATTCACTTACATTTGATTGCACTTGAGATTTAACTAAACAACAGATTTAATTCATCCGGCTGAAATTGATCTTCTAAAATTAGCATAATATGTCGCTGCAGTTTCTCAAAATGTAAAGAGCATGAACAAAAGGTTGTAATGAAAAGATACAGATCTCAGATGGAGAACGTCAAAGTGGCCTCATAGCTTGGCTTGTAAATGTGAAAAGAAAATGGAATGTCTTTCTCGCTCTCTTCTCTTTTGTCTGTCTGTTTCTCTGTGTCTCTCAGAAAACAAACTGTTCTTACATTGTGTTGTCTCTTTAAAGTTGCATGGTTACCCCTCAACCCCCCTCATTCCTGCACAGTCTATTCCCTCAACTGTCATGCTGCCAGGCCTAAAAGCCTGTCTTGTGAAATGTTCAACATCACAAATGGTTTGTGTGCATGTCAGTTTGGCCTACCAAAAATCCTAACAGTTAAGCCAAAGGCACCATAGGCACGTTCTCTTGTGAAGCTTTGTTTTTGTTTTAAAGGCCTTTGGTTCAAGCTAAGCCACTATCGCAGTCCGAGGCCTATTTATGATTGCACGGCTATATTAAAATCTTATCAGGTTAGAGATTTACTTTTAGCACAGTTATCGTGATCTCGCATTTTGAGACGCCTCTGAAGTTCAGCATCGACATCACTTCCTGTTAAAACACTCGATCAAATAAGTATTTGCCCCCCCAAAAATTTCAGTTTAGTCTCTTTACATTTCCATAAACATACATCCCTCGCTCTCTCTCCGCCTGCCTCTCTCACAAAACTCCCCATTTGACTTGTGAAACATGATGAACACATTTGAAGATCAGCATGAATAATTCAGTCCACTCGGGCTGAAGCGGGTGAGCATGTAAGCATGTGAGTGGGGGCTGGGGACTGGAGAGCAAGACAGCAAACAAGTCCCTCCTGGTTAGGCTTTTTTGAAGGACGGCCCAAAGTGCGTAGCAGCAGCGTTACAAGTGCTGGAGGTCCGAGGGGAATTGGGAGCATCTCCATTACCAGTGTGGAGCGATTTGTTTGGAATTATGCCATGCTGCAAATATCTGGACCTTTGGGGACACTGATACATCTGATCCCACAGCAAAGCAGTCTCTACAAGTTTACTTCTTTCCTCTTCTCATGCCACAGACCTGTCTACCCTTGGGGGTGTTTAAGCCGAATCCATCTTTTGCATTTTGCAGACACATTTTTTGTGTTAATTTTGTGTACAATAATGAACAGTAGGGTACAATGGGGCTAAACCTTAAGAAAAAATGTGCTTTCCACTGCGTCCAAAGTGCAGGATTGCTGAAAAAATAATTATGGAGCAACAGATTTTGTGTGAAAATAAATCAGACAAGTGATTTATTTTGTTTAATAATCTTATAAATATATGAGGTGGCACCCCACACACGGAGTAAAAGGCTCACCAGCATGGGGCAAAATGCACGCAGCTAAAGTATACAAATACTTTAGCTGAAATTATGTTTTTTTTTGTTGTTGTTGTTATTGTTTTTAAATGTTTTACTATTATTATTATTATTAATATTGTTAAATTGTTTAAATAAGCACTTTAACAAAGTTTGTATTATTGTATGCTTAATTTTATGCTTAATATTGATAAATAAAAGAATTCATTTTTGTTCAATAAATATACTGTCACTAAAATATGTTAATTAAAAAAAAAAAAAAAAAAAAACATATTTTAAAATACAGAAACAAAACAATTTTAAAAAGTAAAGATTCTGAAAGTATTGAAGGAGATCCTATAATAATTTAACATAGATTTACAGTAATAACAAATTATATTTTATTATATGATGTGATTATAATGTATATAATGTTTTTAAATATGATGGTTTCATTTTAAACATGGTGATTATCTCTAAGATGGACACCCAACATAATATATGATATTTACCATCTAAATCTAACCATGTCTTGTCAACAAATGGAACAGTAAGCCATCTATTAATTATTATGTTAATTATTGTGCCTTTTTGCCCCAACAGCAGGGGCACTTTTTTACCCCAAATGCCATACTTTTACATATTATTTCGTTATTTAAAAACTGTTTAATTATCTTAAACAAAACCGAAAATCATTAAGAAGACCTTTGTCTCAAAATACATTGAATAATTTTAGTGATTCCCATTTGCTACTTATCTACAACATTATTTTAAAAAAAATCAAGTATTAGATCAAAATAGCACAGAATGAACTTTGCGCTGCTGCCCGCCATGGCATTAAGGATCAGACAAATTTGCACGTGCATCCTGAAAAGCAAAAAAGCATTTGATTTGATGAAGCTGAACAGTGAATGAATGAACATTGGCAAATAGAACTCACTCAAACAAGCAACATGAGATTAATCAGATACATACACATAAATTAAAAGTTACAAACTACATCCCACGAAATAGCGCAAATGCACAAATGAACCTGATATAGTTACATGCTAGTTAATTTGTAAGTTTCCTTACGAGTATGCGCTAAAACACAGACAGTAAATAACTAAAGCACAACACTGCATTACAATAGTGTACTTGATATTACAGATGTGCTCGAACAGTAAATCCGTAACGAATACCGCATTCTACGGAGGCAGATCCTGAGCACCACTGACAAACATCTAATCCTGTAAAATGTGTGAGAAGTAGCCTACTGCCGCTCCGTAGTAAACAGAGCAAAAACATCGCAAAGTGAAAGTAAAAATCTAGTGTGCATTCAAAAGCAATTTCAATGCCCCGGATATTAATAGCGTGTCCCTGATGCCCGCAGTTTATATACAGTTTAATTACCCAACGATATAATTGTGAGAGAAAGCACTGAAATATATATTTTCCTCCAATCTCCTATTTATTCCCATTATGAGTTCCATAGTAAACATCATTTCCTTTCCAAAAACGGTATTCAGATTCGGGAACATCCCTACTTGATACAAAGCTAGATCACAAAGATAGTTTTCTTATGTTTTGAACGTATGATTTATTATTATTATTATTATTCATTAATTTTAGTCCATTTAAAGGGTTAGTTCACCCAAAAATGACAATTCTGTCATTTTACTCACCCTCATGTTGTTCCAAACCCGTAAGACCTTCGTTCATCTTCGGAACACAAATTAAGATATTTTTGATTAAATCCGAGAGGCCACAGACTCTCTCATAGACAGCAAGGGTACTAACACGTTCAAGGCTCAGAAAAGTACCAAGATGATCGACAAAGTAGTCTATGCGACATCAGTGGTTCAACTGTAATTTTACGAAGCTACGAGAATACTTTCCGAACGCAAAGAAAACAAAAATAACAACTTTATTCCACATTTTCGTCCCTACTGTGTCAGTTGTGGACGCGCGTTCATGTGAGTACATTACTACGACGCGCATGCGTGTGGCGGCGCCGGCGCTGACCCAGATCCGGCGTTATGACGTTGAACACGTGCGTTGTGCCTTGTTTACATTCGCCACACGCATGCGTCAGGTTACTCTCGTGAACGCGCATCCACAACGGACACTGTAGAGACGAAAATGTGGAATAAAGTCGTTATTTTTGTTTTGTTTGTGCGCTCAAAAAGTATTCTCGTAGCTTTGTAAAATTACAGTTGAACCACTGATGTGGCATGGACTACTTTGTCAATCATCTTGGTACTTTTCTGAGCCTTGAACGTGGTAGTACCCTTGCTGTCTATGGTCAGAGACCATCTCGGATCTCATCAAAATATCTTAATTTTGTGTTCCGAAGATGAACGAAGGCCTTACGGGTTTGGAACAACACGAGGGTGAGTAATTAATGACAGAAATTTCATTTTGGGGTGAACTAATCCTTTAACTCTAAATTTGACTGAAATAAATAAACATGACAAAATATTGAATTTTACTGATGTTTTCATTGTTTTTAATATTTATTTGTCTTGTTTATTTGTCTTATTTAATATTTATTTGTATTTTCCTGTTTTATATACATGTATATATGTATCAGTTCACCTAAATGTAAAAAAAGGAAAACATATCAAAGGTTAATGGTATTCTCTACAGGATTTCTTGTCTAGTAATTTGACATAATTCAGCACAACATGAATCAGTGATGTGGCACAGGCACGACTGGCTTGTGTTTAAACTGAAAGCCAAAGCTGAACTATTAAGAAATTCTATTACACTCTGATGCAAGTTGCATCAGAGAGTAATATATAAAAATGAATGGTGTAAATACCATTCATCTTCAATTCATACTTGTGCGGAAAAGGCCAAGATATACTAAGACGTGTTGCTAGGACACAAGCACAAAGAAAGAGCACCAGTGATCTATTTACGCATAACTCTCTCTTTTTCTATCTGATAAAGTGCTGTGACAGCAGAAATGTTTGTGTGACAAGAACTGGGGAGCTTTAGTCCATTAACAACCTTTTTTGAGTCTCCTTGGTGGGTTATTGGGCCAATAAGTAAAAACCTTGCAGAACTTCCCTTTCATTTATATCATGTGAGGTTGGAAGGGAAAGTAAGGACACAAAGAAAGAGGGACACACAGAGAGAAGCTGCCATGTTTTCACCATCGTTTAAACAAATGTAATGTGACAAATTGAAAAAGGGTGCGTGGAAGTGCATGTGTGTTTATGTGTTCGCATGCATGTCTGACGGAGACAGGATGCACCGATCAGCTTTGGTGTCATCAGATAAACAGGCATATGTCCATAATTAATGTCCAGTGACTAGATGCACTTCTTACAAAACATCCAGGAAAGCCAGCTCTAGCTGTCAATCAAAATGTCAAAATGGCCATAAAACACAGCATGCATTAAACAAACAGAACACCAATCATGATGTAAAATCCACATATCTCAAAATACAACATTATGTGAGCATAACATACACATCATGTTTTCTACAATGATAAAGGTTCAGTCAGAAAATCCAAGTTAGCCTCACCCCATCTGAATCTTTTCTGTAAAAAATTATATATAATTCTATATATAAATATATATATATTTTTTTCCCCCACAGGAATAATTATGTAAAAATACAGTAAAAGTATAAACATATTTACCAAATATATTGACATCTTTTAACTGTTTAAAGTTGCAATTAAAAAGGTCTGCCACTAAAGTTTGTTTTGTACCTTTAACATGTACTGACAAGCACCATAATAACATGGAGAGAAAGTCACGTGACAAATCAAATTTCATCACAAGCCTTTCCGCAAACTGAAGTAAATACAAGTAAATAGTAACATAGTACCATCGTAGTAACAGACATTAAATTAATGCAATAATCATTAACTACACAACTAGTTGTAGCATAAAACCCTAATATACATAACTGATAACTTTAACAATAAAAAAACACAATAATGTAAATGAAATATCATCAAATGTGAAGTGGCAACCAGGGAATATTAATTTACATTTTACTCTGTAATATATACACTACCAGAGATTTTTAATGTTTTTTTTTTTTTTAAGAAGTCTCTTCTGCTCACCAAGTCTGCATTTGTTTGATCCAAAGCAAAACCAGCAAAAACAGTAACATTTTGAAATGTTTTTACTATTAAAATAACTGTTTTCCATTTGAACATTTTTTAAAATGTAATTTATTCCTGTGATCAAAGCTACATTTTCAGTGTCATTACTCCAGTCTTCAGTGTGACATGATTCTTCAGAAATCATTCTAATATGCTGATTTGCTGTTCAAGAAACATTTATTATTATTATTATTATTATTATTATTATAGAAATTGATTCCTTTATTTAGCAAGGATGCTTTAAATTTATCAAACGTGATGATAAAGACATTTATAATGTTACTAAAGATTTCGATTTCAGATAAATGCTGTTTTTCTGAACTTTCTATTAATCAAAGAAACCTGAAAAATTCTACTCAACTGTTTTTAAAGTAATATGAAGAGTTCAGATGCAAAACCCCCTAAAAGCCATCTCGGTCAAAAATGAGATAATGGAACTAAGTGAATACCCTTGACACATATTATACGTCCATCAAATATTTTTATTTTTATTTTTTAAACTCGCTAAAATCCCAGCCTCAGCCCAATCTGAATTACCGGTACTTAGGTAGAAACCTATACATCCGAGCCTGATAAAAATGTCAGATGACGTCAGATGGATTTAGAGGCTTTTGCATCTGAACTCTTCATATATACGTATATTTTTTTAGAGCAGCAAATCCGAATATTAGAAAGATTTCTGAAGGATCATGTGACTGGAGTAATGATGCAAAAATTCTGCTGTGAAATCAAAGGAATAAATTACATTTTAAAATATATTCAAATACAAAACAGTTACTTTAAATAGTAAAAACATTTCAAAATGTTACTGTTTTTGCTGTACTTTGGATCAAATAAATGCAGGCTTGGTGAGCAGAAGACACTTCTTTAAAAAAACATTAAAAAATCTTACTGTTCAAAAACTTTTGACTGGTTGTGTAAGATGACTTCTTTCTTATTTCCAAAAATGTGTAAATTTAACAGTATTTTACTGTAAACTTACATTAAAATGTAAGGACGGATCTATTACAGTTTTACCCATGTATAGTAAAGAAACTGCAAAGGATGAAGTTCACAAATTGAGGTCACATCTGAACTGATGGCTTTGCTGCCCAATAAGGATGTATGTTCAGACTGATTGTCACAGTATGTCATGGGATGTACTGTTACACAGTTTATTCTTGTTATTTATGCATACAGCAAAGAGTGAAAAGCTAAAGTACATGGTTGGACATGGTCCGATCCTTCATCTTTGTCATGAAATGTTCAGTGTAAGGATGTTACTGGACACAGCTGTCTCTCCTGAGGTCCGGCCCCTCATGGAAAAGGCCATGTCTGGTGTTGGCTATTTCTGCATGACGTGGCCAAGCATCTTGTCCTAATAAAGAGCAGCGGATGTTGATGGAAAATGCCGTACCATTTTCATTATGCTCACCATGCTAATCTGATTTCATGTTCTCTTGTTTTAGGTAATCACATGCCACCATACAGCATGTTCCAGCAGTGGGGCTATGGCAGATGTATTAAATGTTACGGCTCGCATGTTTTTACTTTTTATGTTTTATGTTTTAAGAAAATTATAATTTCAGCCAAAACGGGCAAGATATCTGTATTTGCCCTGCCCCTAACAATATACATAATAAAGGAACAGGTTTAAAGAAATTGAATGGCAACTACAGTGTATGTGTGTGTCTGTGTGTTGATGTATTTCCTAATGAAACAGGAAGGTAAGTGAGACATATTGAGCTTGTTACTTAAAAAACAACAACAACAAAAACAATACCCCAATAGGCTACAGCTACATTGTAGGCACAAACTATGGCTTTGTACTTGCAAGTTAGTTGCAGGTGGTATTAAAAGGAAGGGCATTTTTTATACTAGAAAATGTTTTATTGCACAAAAAATCTGTGTTGTTCTTAAGACATCCATATTTTCGGTTAAGGATGAAAAAGACTATGTATATCTAGGCTAAAAGTGAATTGTGTCAACATTTTGCCATATTTTTTTTTTTTTTCAAACCTGCAATCATCCAAGGCTGTTGTATCACTTTAGATAAAACAGATTGTAATGCATGTTGTCTGGATTGTACTTTTATATTTAGATACTGTTTTTTAGGCTACTTTAGGGATGGTAATTCCATGCAATACCAGAGGGAATGATGCATGTTATGTAAAATAAATACAAACTCTGCTATGTTTCCATCACTTTTTTTTTTTTTTAAATCAGCCCCACGTTTATTTTCCACCTTTGTCCTTATCAGTCTGCTCGCTCACCCTCTCTCATTTCTTCTGCCTCCCTCTCTCTCTTTCTCTGCTTGGCTGGGCTAATTGAGTGTCTAAACAAACTAATTAATCACTGGCATTGGTGGAAGACGGACAGGTCTGGAGAGGTGATGTTCATCAAACTCCCCCCAATTTGTTTTTTTAATCCCTGTAGTCGTTTATTTGCTGAATATGCACATTTTTTTTCTTTCCCTGAGATCTCTTTGCCATGGCCAAGGTTAACTGTACACACGCTCATTCACTATTTATGATTTTGCATAGAGGAGAAGTTTTTTTCCTGCTCTTATATTCACAGTATCCAGGCGCATTAATCAAAAATAATGAATAAAATGATCCGTCTGACAATGCTCATACCCTCCCAGGTTTCAAGAGAATATCCAACCAACTTTATTAATCAACATCCAGATTAATTGTAACAAAGTGTCATCCATAAATTTCCCTTTCATTTTAATAGTACTTTGCCCAACACTAACAATATCCCTTGTGACTTCAGATTTATTGAGGGTTGTGGCTATCAACGGAGAGGATGAGAGGGTGACACGGTACTAAGGGAACGACGCAGAAACCGTCTTCCTCTCCACACGCTGACGTTCAAGCGGAACAGACCGAAACATCTCCTCTCCGGACCAATTGAAGGCGTTTAAAGATCCCCTCGGATCGAACGCTTCCCCTTCTTTAGCAAACACTTTGGCGGTGCCGTAATGGCCATTTGTTGCCCTTCGACGACTCTCCTCTACCCCCACCCCCTTTTTTGGCCCTGTTCAGCTCTCTGTAGGAGAAGGTGAGGCGCTGGAGTAAACCATTAAGGGTGACAGTTTCACTTTTCTCCCCCTAATTACTTGTTCCTGCCTATGTGGCATTTCTTAGAAAAATTTGTTGAATAATGACCGGCATTAAAATGGAGACTCTTAAGAATTTATACGCGCCGCTTAATTTATCATGTACTTTCTTTATCTCCTCAGTGGATTTATGTCCAAAGTGTCGCAGGCCCCCTCTGCCTGCTGACAGCGCCGTCATTTTCTTAAGGGCACAGCATGTATATCAGTGACAAATTTCCCTGACGCCACACACTCCGTCCCAGAAAATTGCATGCGAGCACACCAGATTCACGCCCTGTTTGTTTGTGCTTCAAACACGCTAGTTACCCCATTACTGACGGCTGTCTCGGAAGACAAACATTTTTATGAGAACGCCAGATTTTTCTATAAAAACTCGACTGCATAAAAAAGGAACATTTTAATGTCTGTTAAGGATTTGCTTAATTGTTTAACTGGAGAATTGTTCTTTGCGGTTGGCCAGAGACTAACATGGTGATAAATATATTTGCAGACTTCTGTAAGGAACAGAATTTCTCTTGTATATCAATTCTAAATATTTGGGGAGTAACTACTTACATGTAACTGAATTATGTAATTTAAATGCACAATAAATGTAACTGTAATCTGTAACATCTGAATATTATCACACGCTCTAAAATGTGAGACACCAAATTCGATAACTGTTTTATTTTCATTTTTTTAATGCTTTATTTTTTAGGATTGACTGTTTTGTAATCAGTGTTGAGTACCAATGTAAGGTTAACCCTGCAGTTGAAAACATTCATTAGAAATTTAGAAAATTAATCTACAAGCAATCAGTGTAAGCAGTTATGTTACTTCAATAACTTTAATAAAGTAATTTAAATAGTATAATTTAAATAGTGTAACTTGTCATCTGTAACCTATTACATTTCCAACACTTGTTGTGGGTGTGCATGACTGTGTTTAAATGCGTCTTTCTGTCCCATACACTGTAAATGATTTTTTAATGTTACAAACAAAGATTATTGGATTACATTTTACAAGTAAATACACCTTTTCTATTCAGAATTTTAGTTTTAATTCAGTGTGCTAATTACCATTTCTACACTCTAAAAAATGCTGGGTGAAATATAGACAAACTGACGATCTGACCAATCATAACGCCAAATCCGGCATTCTGTCTGACCACTAATCAGTAGATTAACTTCGGTACACTTAAACTTGAAAATTTGTGTGTATTATTGACATATTTTGGTGGTTGAAATAAAATATGTTCTGATGTTCATTCATGTTTTGTTTTTTTTTAAGTAAAGAAGCATGACACATTAAAGAGCCACAAAACAATATTTGTTGTTTGAATTTCTTAAAAAATGATAACATTTTAAAGCTGAGACCTTGTTTCATATCAGAAGTAACCTGCACTGTCTTGTCTGTAGGTGAGTTGTTGGTTTCCTCTTTGTTCCGATGTGTAGTGTGAGAGTGGAATTATTTGTTGGACATAGCAACAGTTTTTGCGAAGGGTCAATTAGGTTGTTTTGACCCAACAGTTGAGTTGAATATTCTATAATAATATAGTTTTATTTAACTTAATTATTGCGTAAAATTTCCTTTTTTTTGCTTGAAATTAACCCAAAATAGGTAGGAAATTAACATTTATTAATATGTCCAATAAATATCTATTAATAAGTTAAATAATTAAATAATACATATTTTTTAAAATGTAAATAATAAATGTGTTCACCTTTTGATTACTGCTGATGCCTACAGTAATTATGTTTCAGATTTGTAATTTACAACCTATTTTGGTTCATTTTGAGCCAGCCATATAGTAATTTTAAACGATAGCGGAGTTAAATAAAACTACCCAGAAGGCTGGGTTAAACATTTAAAACAACCCAATTGCTGGGTTTGTCCATATTTCATCCAGCACTGGGTTGTTTGTAACCAAGCTTTTATTTTTTTTTAGAGTGTATGTAATTTTTTGTGAAATTCACTAGCCATTTCTGAGTGATATTTGTTTCAAAGTACATTTTTTTCAGGTACGACCACCCGTATGTGTGACTAACTCTCCAGATTTGCCGTCTCCCTCTCCTTCATTAAAATATGCACCCTTTTTAGTCCTGCATTAGAATGATTTATGAAACAGATCAGGCTTGTGGTTCTAAGAGCCACCTATTGCCTTCATTTTATTGCTGTTGTTTTTTTTCTCCCCACTATTTTTCCTCACGGTAATATACCGCGATCTCCCAGGAGCATGTGCCCTGATGGTGGCTTTTTTTCAAGGGCATTCAAGTGGGTACTAGCTCACAGCGGTTTAATATCTACTCTAACACATTGCAGGGACATCCAACTGTCTCCGCTAACACCATTACACGGCACAGTCTTGAATGCTACGCTAGACAGCGATCCAACCCGGATGCTAGCACAACAGTGCTGCTAACTAATATCCAAAAATGAAACACCCCTAGAGCTGAATTGCATGTGATTCTGTTCACTGTACAATTTGTGTAAGTGTAAAGGGGTTAAAGGTTAACATTTTGGGGGGGGTGATCACAATTCTCTTATAGACGGTTTTCCAATGTGAGCAAATAGATTCTGGTTATCTTGCTGGCCTATTTCCATGGCAGTACGACAACAATGAATACATTATCATGGGCTCCAAGTTAAACACTTAGATATGTGACCTAATGAAATTACAGGCTCCCCCTGTCTGTATGGCTTTGCTTTAGCCCCCAATGAGCATTTCTATGCTAATCAGATGCAAATACATGGAAACGATGGCAGATATTTAACCCTGGAGTACTGGAACGCCACGGAATTAAAGAGATTCACCCCTCCCCAACCCTTCCACGCTTTTTTTTTTTTTTTTTCTCCCCATCTAGTTAATGGGGGGCCTTGGAGAGTAGGCAAATGTTTTACCTTTTTGAAAGTTAAATGCCCACTTTCGCCTTGATATTAAACCACAGATACTGGCCTGAACTATAACCTTTCTCAAATCCCCATTTCTCCTGTAAGCCATTGCCTGAACCACTTTCGGCGGCGGTCTAATGAAATGTAATTTTTGTTAGCTGTTCTCGTGGCATTATGGAGTGTAGTTCATATTGGTCTGCACGGATCTGGCAGTGGTGTTAAATACGCAATGGTTAGCACAAGCTCTATGTCACATTATTGCAATATGAAGTAATTCTTTTAGCTAATGTGGTTACATCTATTCCCTGCTATTGCCCACTGTTGTGTGCAGTGAACTACTCCCTCTGCCATTACAACTCACGTGAACACACACATTTCATTAGTGTTTCACGCCCCTGCGATTTTCATTACTAAAGCAGGACACACCAAACGCATTCTACCCAACACACACAAATGAATCTTTCCCTCTTGCTTTTACTCGTATCAAGGACAATGATGGGACTCTGACGACCCACTGACCCATTAAGTGGAGTGATGGCAGTGCCAGTGTGTTACTGCGGGCACATCAGGCTAACATACACATGCAAATTATAAAAATAACTTGGGTTAGCCAATGTGAGGGTTGAACGTGTGTAGTCTGAATGCTCGCTTTGATGTTAACAAAAGGTTAAAATGCATGTAGAAATGGCCCTTAAGCTCTTGAATGCAGTCGCTTATAGATTAAGCAGACAGTTTAGCAAACTTCTTAGGTTGATTAGGCTACACCTACACATACGTACAGAAAAAATGAGATCACTAGGCATATTTGAATATTTTTAGCTTGAACCTGGCAAGATTAGTACTTAGGTAAATTGCTTGGCATGAAAGAACAAATATAAAATTCGCACATTTATCATTTACAGTCGTAAAGCCATACTTGACAGCTAGAGCCATATTCTTCAAACAAAGATTTATAAAAGGATTCTAATTAATAATATCATTTGCTGTAGATGTCAGCTATCCAGCTGATGCTAATTTACCAGCCAATAATCTCTTGAACGTCTAAAAATACTGACATCGCTGATTTGCAGCAACTGTCATGTAGCACAACTACTTGTAAAATCAGTTCAGAAAATCTAAATGGAAAGATAAAGCATACACTGCAAGGAATGAAAAAGTTAGTAAAAGGTCATTATTTTTAGCAAGTGTATTTTATAATTAAGTGTAGAGCTGTGAAATGATCTTTGTAGTGAAAACAGAACAACAATGTTATTATAACTTGAATGCATTCATTTGGTATGAACCATTTTACATGTATTTTTGTAGCAGTCAAATCATAATATTGTGTAAATTTAAGTCACTTCTAATGAATGAATGAATGAGCAAATGAATAAAAGAATCCATAAGCATGCAAAAAATAAGAAAAAGACAATGAGAATTTAATTTTTTCTTCTAAGTGCTTTTTTTTTCTTCTCCCAGATGTTCATAAACATCTGGTCCTCAGACAAACACATCATCTTTTGATGATTATCAGTCACATCTTCAGAAAGAGAAAATGAGGGCAAGCTCAGAGAAAAGCTTTCGAATGACAATTGTTCATTATTTTTGGGAGAGCTTTTACCTGCTTTCTGTCTTTTCTGCTATTAAAATGAATATCATTCTCTCTTTTTTTTCCTAGGGCAAAATTTGGGAACTATCATGCATGAGCTTCTCCCTGGACACCTCAAGCAGATATTATTCTGTCTTCTCTTTCTGGGTATATCTACCTCAGCTATAGGACAGAGACGTGGAAAGTAGAACAAAGTGAGAATCAGAGTTGAAAATGAAAATAAACAGTAAGCATGAAAAATAAATGTGTTGTTTTTTGGTGAATGAAAATTTGAAATCCATCAGAAAAAAAATCACTAACACATTTGAATTTCACACAATTTAACATGTCCTGCTGATTTACAATGTAGCTAACTTTACAAGTCAGCTACATTACCAGTCAAAAGCTTTTAAACAGTGTTTTTTTTTAAAAGTGCTCACCAAGCCTGCCTTTATTTGATCCAAAATACAGCAAAAGCAGTAAAATTGTGAAATAGTTGTACTATTTAAAATAACTGTTCTCTATTTAAATATATTTTAAAATGTAAATTTTAAAAGTTATTCCTGTGAAAAAAAGTTTCAGCATCATTACTGCAGTGTTCAGTGTCACACAATCCTTAAGAAATCATGCTAATATGCTGATTTTGCCTTTTAAGAAACTATTGTTGTTGTTGTTGTTGTTATTATTATTATCAAAATTTAAAACAGCTGAGTACATTTTTTCAGGATTCTTTAATGAATACAAAGATAAAAAAAAAAAAGCTTTTGTAACATTATACACTATACTATTCAAAACCTTGTAGCATCAGTTTATATATTAATTTAACTTAAAGAACTAAAGAAATTAATACTTTTATTTAGCAAGGATGCTTTAAATTTATCAAAAGTCATGATAAAGACATTTATAATGTTACAAATGATTTCTATCTCAGATTAATGCTGTTCTGAACTTTCTATTCATCAAAGAAACCTGAAAAAAATATACTCAGCTGTTTTCAACATAATAATGATAACTATTGTTTTTTAGAGCAGCAAATCAGAATATTGGAATGATTTCTGAAGGTTCATGTTACTGGAGTAATGATGCTAAAAATTCAGCTTTGAAATCACAGGAATAAATTACATTTTAAAATATATTTAAATAGAAAGCAGTTGAGCAGAAGAGATTTCTTAAAAAAAAAAAAAATCTTACTGTTCAAAAACTTCTGACTGGTAGTGTAGGTCACTTCAGTGAAGAGCTAGACTGCTGCCCTCTTTTCCTGAAGATGGCACTCCACTTGTGGTTCTTGGTGACTGGAACAACTACTTGGACAAGCCACAAGCAGCAGCCTTTTTCCGAACTACACACCAGACAGGAAACCAACTTGACTTCACTGAAATAAATAATTAACTTAATAGATAAATACCATACCTCACTGCATTGCTTATAGTATAGCATTACTAATATTGTGAATTAATTGCTTCTTCCTCTTTTCTTCTCATTTGTAAGTCACTGGATAAAAGCATCTTCTTAATAATAAATCATTTGCATTTATTCATTAAGAATCTCTTTACGTCAAATATTTTACAGCTGAATATTTGTCCTCAATAAGTGCGTTTCCATTACCCTTCAAATTGCGCAAATTAAAAATACGCCTAATGGAAATGCGTCAATTTCGCAGTAACTCCCATGTATCGCTAAAAAGATTTTACGCTGACGTGAGGTGGTTTTTCAGACAATTCGAAAAAGGAATATTTTGCAAAACTGCAATGGAAATGGCTTTTTCACATTTACAGGTCACATGGCATATGTAAAAAAGTCATATGATCATTCTTCAATGTACAATAAACTCAAAGAAACACTTCATACGTAGCCGCTCTCAAATATAAGGGGTTTTCCCTGATATTAATGCTTAGACTGTGTACAGTGCACCCATCTGCGGTGCGTAAGGAATCCGACCAGAGCTGATCTTATGTTTATAGAAGCAGCGTCACACACGTTTCCGAACTTCCGTAAAGATACACGCATAGGCCTCTTTCGATAAATAAAGTAAAAATATGTCCAAATCCCACCAAAATCCGTTGCCGTGACTTATCGCGAGAGAAACAAATGAAGTTTTAGTCGCATGACATCGGTTAATGGAAACGCTGTCATTTCGCAATACTTTTTTTTAATCGACATTCACATAATATCACCAAAGTTTTGCGCAAATCTGTAATGGAAACGCGCCTAATGATTGTTCTCAGCATTTGGCATTCATCGTACATTCTCTTAAATTTGGTAATGCATTGGCCACGAACAATGTTTTTATCTGCAGAAAGCAATTATCTGAATCAGTTTCCAAGAAGTCAAGCTCAAACAAACTCTTCCCTCAAAACACACACAAAAACAAAGAGATGCCCTCTCGTCCACCGGCACGTGCACGAGTGTGTTTGTTGCATGTTACAGCAGAAGCAAGAAAACAAGCAGACATTAGCCTGTCCACTTGACAGCAGCGTGTTCAGTTGACCAGAAAGTCCTGTAATTAAATGGCTGCTTACCCTGTCGAGTGAACTGAAGTTAACCTCTGCTTCAGCACTGACAAACACGCAACAGGGCCCGCGCATCTGCTCGCCATCCAAGCAGCCCGAGGAGGCTTCAGAAGCAACGGAGAGCCTAATCCAGGACTTTGAGGTCTCTTTGAGGAAGTGCGTACGGGGGGTTGAGCTAATTGTGCTGAAGGCTTGGAGCCTAATGAGATACTAGTGGACACCGCATTCGTTCCTCTTTCTTATTTATGCCACATTATTTTGAAGGATCACGCACCGCTTAGATATCGTGCTGTGTTCTGCGCTCCTTTCCGGGCAGGTTTTGGAAGAGGATAATTTATTAAAATTACTTTTTACTCATTTTGTTTAATGTATGCACTTTAACAATTAATAACCCAAGCGCGGGAGATTTTCACTAAAGGCCATTAATTTGTATAAAGCTGCCGCCACTGACAGAGGAGATTTTTTAAACTGATCAAGAGAAAGTCAAATTATTCTCTAGCCTCAGGTTAAATATTACTTTCTTCAGGAATTCTTTGCCGTGCCGTCCCGCTTTTTATGACCTTGTCATTGATTGCAGCTTTCAGAGCCATCTCGTGAAAGCCTCCGCCGCTGCGGGGAGCGAAGGGGGGGGTTGTATTGTTTGTTTTCTGATCACCATCTCTTTGTCCCATCTGCAGGCTGAGTGTTGAGCATGTGAAAATTCAAGGCCGAGCTGAAACAGACCTACTTTGTATCTGCAACATCAAATCATCTCCCCGGCCAGGACGCCGTACTTGTTTGTGCACGGCCAGCCTATTTTAGATATACGTAACCAGCCCAAAACAAATGATAGTTTGTGCTTGCTTGTTCATGTTTAAATTATTCAGACCACCAACACCTTTACCTCCAACATGGTGCTCTCTCTGTTGTTGCAACCTCCTTATTAGCCTCCCGTATTTTCTCAAAGGGTGGAACAATGTTTATCTTTAGACGTTCGCCTCATGCAGCTGTAAACCCAAGAGAGGGACGTCCGCTAGCATCTCTGGATTGCTCTGCTAGATGTTTATTTACACTGCTCAACAGTTCTATCATTCATGTCAGGAATCATTTTTTCATTGCCAATGTTTTTGGTCAAGCAAGCCAAGTGACAGTGGTTTTATTGTTCTAACAAAGAGCTGCTTGCATTTCAAAGTATCTTACGGTGCATTCGTCGCAAACGAAGGCTGAAAAAGTTTCCCACGGAAACCATATATAGTGATTGCTTTGCACAACGTCCAACTAATAGCCTGCATTCTGTGTTTATCAGAACATATGTTCACCGATAACGCTGATCCTGCTTAGCAATCAAACAAAGCCTCCAAACGTTGCAATTAAATCAAACGGTCGCATCAAATTAATATGGTTGATCTGACTGCATTCGTCAAAATGGATTTTCATTTTTGTCCTTTTTTCCTTTCCTATTCCGCTCTCTCATCTCTCCCTCTCTCTCTCTCTCTCTCTGCAGTGGTACTTTTAAGTTCAGAAACTGAGAGCATGTCTTCATTAGCTGCATTAACATTCACAGGCTGTAGTAAATTCTGACAGTGAAAAGGTCCCCGTAACCTTTAGTTGTGCAGAAATTTACTTCCCAAGAAAATTACAGCTGGCACTGTCTTAATTAATGCTCGCTTTCTTTGCTGAAAACCCATGGCTTGTCAGAGGAAGAGTGGGGAAGGAGAAAAAAGGAAGGAGAAAAGAAAAAGAGGCACGGGAAGAGAGAAATAAGAAGGTGAGGCGATTATATGGAGAGTAGAATGTGCGACGCAGCTGGAAATGATAACTGAGGAATCTATGTAAAATTCACAAATATTTTTCACAAATATCACAACATCGGCCAGGTTTTAGGGGCGGAGTCAGATATCTGAGGAGAAATAAGCAGATTGTTGATTTCCCTCTTTCTTCTCCTGTTTCTTCTGTTTCTTTTTTTCCCCTCCAGCACAATATAAAAAAACCAATACATATTTTATCCCTCGCTATCTCTCGACTGCATGCTGCGTACTATAACCTGCTTGGGAAGTGACGATCATCGTCTAATACCCAGGCCATCAGAGGAGCAGAGAGGAGGTCACAGACAGATTAGAATGCTACAAAACAATTTATCCTCACACCAGGGATAGAGGAGGAAGCCAGAAGAAGATGATTGGACCTAGGCAGACATTTATGTGCAAGGTGACTTGATGTTACACAATGGGTCATAATTAAATGATCAGCAAAGAGCTTTGAGTATCAGGCATAACACAGAATAAAATCAATGGCGTGTTCTTTAAAATGGGGCTCGTACTCTCTGCGGGTCTATGAATTTC
The DNA here is from genome assembly GCA_019740295.1 of Labeo calbasu. Taxonomy (NCBI): domain Eukaryota; kingdom Metazoa; phylum Chordata; class Actinopteri; order Cypriniformes; family Cyprinidae; genus Labeo; species Labeo calbasu. The sequence continues at coordinate 12,185 of JAHKKF010520930.1, read as the reverse complement.
TGGCACTGACGTGGGAGAATCGCATGCCTTGAGTTCCTATTGGATTAGAGACTGCGGGGCTAATGTGTGAGTACTTCCTCTAATGTGATGTTTGCCCATATTCTGTCCCTGTCACTCATGACAAGCCCTCTGGGTTTGATCATTAAACAGCACCGGAGGGTAAGGCTAGACTGTCTGTCTGCTCTCTCTCTCTCTTCTCTGACACTAATTAGTGGTTGTGACTCAGAGTGCGGTTGATAGACAAATGTCAGAAAGCTCATGTGTGGGGTATTAATTGCTGAAATAAAAGCAGGAGAGGCGTGCTGAAGATCTTGTAAACCTCTCTCTGCAGATGTGTCTGTTACTCAAATCTGCAATTCAAATGATGCCAACAGACACAAAAAAAGTCATGTGTTAATTTATTGTTTATTTTAAGCTTTTGCTGATGCAGACCAGTCGCTTGCGTCTCAGTGATTATGCTAGGTTTTGAACAGATCATTTAATTAATGAAAAGGATGTTTCACACAAAAATGAAAATTCGGTCACGTCGTTCTAAAGCTGGAACACAAAATAATACATTCTGAGGATTGATTTAATCCTTCCGAAAGTACGCAGATACACCATAAAAATATAAACTTGGTCCATAAGACCAAGATCGCGAGAGAAGTCTGACGTTTTGAATGAATCATTCTTTTGGATCTTTTCAGTGAGTCAGTTAAACCAATTTGACAAATCTGGTTTGAATAATTTATTTACAAAACTAAGTTAACAGCAAACCTGATTTAATTCTCAAGTTCAACTCAATGGTCTGGTCGCAGCAGTTAATCATTCACTGGATAGAAAGATTGCAAGGAATACTGATATTATAAAAAAAAAAGACAAAGCCTGTTTCCCCTCACAAAAACACTGGAAGACGTGATAAATAGCACATGAGTCACATGGACCAGTCTTCTGAAGCATCTTTAGTCTTTACTTTTATGTGTCACTAAGGCAAGTCAAATTTGACTACAACAACTACAACAACAAAAACAAAAAGACAAAATTTTAATTTGTGGGTAAATGATTCAAACTGTTCAGGCTTCACATCTATTTGTCAATACATACACTAAAAAATGCTGGGTTAAAAACAACCCACCTTGGGTTATTTGGCAACCCAGCACTGGGTAAATACTGGATAGAACACAACCAGCTGGTTGGGTTAAATGTTTTTACCAAACATGCTGCTTTGTTTATTTTAAGTGAACTATTGCTTAAAAATATTATATTGCTGGCTCAAAATGGACTGGAACTGAAAAAAACAAACACGGAATTACTAGAGGCAACGGCAATAATCAAAAGATGAACATTTACTATTAAGCAAGAACACATGGACAAAATACAAGACAAATTGGATTTATTTGGGTGAATACAGCACAGTTTACAACATTACATACATTTAAACTCGTTTAACAAGCATTTTAGTTTTAATAGTAGCATTTTAATTTTAGTGTATTAAACCGTTAATCATATTTTACAGAAACAGCGGTAACTGTTGTGCTGGTTTGTCACCGAAATCTGACTTTTTGAAGGGCTTCTGTTCGCTGGGATAACTGCAAACTTCAGACCGCGGCCTTGCGTTTCACTCAGTTGAAATATACCGCGACTGACTCCAAAACCTGCCCATAAACAAACAGTACTGACATTAGAGAACATATTTTAACATCAAATTAAATTGAAATAAATACTACAATGAATAAAATCCATTTATTTTATGCGAGGCAAAAGGCATTTCCATCATGCGAAGTGACCGATATCTCATCCTTGTATGTTGCGCTGCATAAAATAATATACTTTACAGCACAGACTTTATAAATGAAATAAGATCTATACAAACCTTTATTTCGCTGAAGAAGTGCAACGAATCGGCAGCGCTGAGAACCGCCCTCTCCTGTAGAGGACTCAAAAAGCCCGCGTTCTGACTGTAATTCAGCAGCTGGGTTAAGAGACGGGCTTAACCCAGTGGTTGGGTAGAAAAAATAACCCAGCGTTAAAAAATGACCCAGCAACTTAGGTACAGAAAAACTACCCAGCACCTGGGTAAAAAAATATTTAAAATAATCCAGTAAAACGACCCAACAAGTTGAACCCAGCATTTGGGTTAAAAACAAATAACCCAGCACCTGGGTAAAAATATTAAAAACATCTCAATAAAATGACCCAAATGGCTGAACCCAGCATTTGGGACAAAAAAAAAAAAAAAACACATTTTTTAGTGTATATGACAAGAACTCAGAGTTAAACTGTGTTAGAACAAATTCATCTTGATAATGTCAGATGACTTTGATAGGAAGGTATGTAATAGTTTACAATTTTTTAACAGTTTTACTGGTAGTCAACTGTATGAAAAATGTTGGGGTATAATATGTCACAGTTTACTTTGCTATCCTCACTTACATAAATGAACTATAGTGTCATGCACCCACTAGTAAAAAATAAACTAAAATAAAAGTGTATATAAAAGAATGTATATATCAGTGTTTTTATTGTGAAGCTTTTTGGGATTCACCATTTGGACCAAGTCTCTTAATAGAAATCAGTTTTAGTAAATTAGATTACACTTACCTAACCTGCACACACATCAAATTCTCAGTCATGATACATCTGTGAGACCATAAAATTATTAAAAAAGGGCTATCAATAGCAGATTTTAATCTGTAACTGCTCAGTAACTAAACAGCATGTTCCACAAGCATGAATCTAATTTCTAAAGCACATCCACACTGAGATGAGGACATGGAGAGAATAATTTCTGTGACTGTAACTGACATATTACCATCACTCTAGTGATACAATAAGGTGGGCCAATTACATCAACTAATTAAAACAATTAAAGCATGGAGGGCCTGGTATCTAAATTTCTGTCAAGCCTGGAGTCAGCTTATTAAAATAGTCCTTTAATGAGCTACAGACGCTCTCTCAGTGTCTCCTCTTTTGCTGGCCTGTTTCTTCCCTAGAGAGAGAGTCTAACAGGGAGAGAGAATCTAACAGTGTCTGTGCATGGATGAATATCACCCGTTACATCACATTTTGATAATACGATTTCATCACCTTTCATGAGGCATTATGTGTTCTGATTACCTGGCTCCACCACAACAAGTATGATTTAAAACTGCCATACAGAATGGCAAAAAAAAAAAGAGAGAGAAAGGAAAAAAATATATATATATATAATTTGTGACCCTGAACCACAAAACCAGCCATAAGGATCAAATTTTTGATATTGAGATTTATACATCATCTGAAATCTGAATAAATAACTTATTTGGCTGAGACACAACTATTTGAAAATATGGAATCTGAGTGTGCATAAAACAATCAAAATATGGAGAAAATCACATTTAAAGGTTCTCAGCAATGCATATTACTAATCAAAAAGTAAGTTTTATACATTTACGGTAGGAAATGTCCAAAATATCTTCATGGAAAATCATCTTTACTTAATATCCTAATGATTTTTGGCCTAAAAGAAAAATCGATCATTTTGACCCATACAACGTATTGTTGGCTATTGCTACAAATACACCTGTGCTACTTACGACTGGTTTCGTGGTCCACGGACACATTTAATCTAAAATCTAGCCACACATTGTGCTACATCTATGAGATACTACTTAATAGAACATAAACCATAACACTTATTTTTGGTTCAGCTTCAGCGTGCAAACAAATGTATGTAACGTTTCAAGATTCCGTAACTTCAGAAAGAATTCTGTTTCGCTGTGAAGTTCCATCGGCCACAAACACATCATCGCTGGTTTTGAATCCCACTCTCCTGTAGAACATGAGCTCACGGGCCTGCTCCAATGAGATGATAAACTGCCCCTGATTCCATGATTCCAATTTGTAATTTTCCGAGTGCAGAGGTAAGACTAAGACGATTGATCAAATTGAGGAGCAAGTTGAGCGACCCTTCCTTCTCTCTCTTTCTCCCTCTCTCTCTCTCTTGCCCAAAGACCCTCTTTAAATATTCAGCTAGATTTATGAATGGTCACTGTCTCCCACAGCTATTTATATCTCTTATATTGACAGAAACACATTCAGGAAGAGGAATTAAATTTTGGTTTCTGCGAGTGCGACAGGGGAAGTTTGATAGAGCGTAGTCTCACTCGGAGGTGGGGGGCTGAAACGCTTAGATTAATGTATTTTTTGGAACAAAAGTAGACATGGATTTATTCCTATTTTCCCTCTCTTTTTATGAAAAATTCAAATGAAGGTCAATTTTCAGGATTACCTGCCTCTCCGTAAAATGTTTCAGAACATTTATCACAAAGCGAATCAAAAATTAAAGACACAGGAGGCCATTTTACCAGAACCGAAGACAAAGGTTAAGAAAATAGATGTGGCTTTGTTTGATAACTTATAGACTGGTAAAGGTACAGCATCTGAGAGTCATTTGATTTTGCGCTCCAGGCGACTGCTGAACCGTCTTCACCTTTAACAATTCAAGTGTCTGCCTTCTCGTGTTCTCCACCCTGGCCCGGTCTCAACCTCAAGCGACATCACAGACACGCCAGTCTGCTGGGACGGCGGACCCCGCCATTCGATCCGATTATTTAGGAAGGACAAAGTGCTTGTGTTGATGAAGAGCCTGCTCGAAAATCTGAGAGTGCAGAAATCAATGTGGATCCAGCGGGCCCCGGAGCATTGATCACGACTCCCTCCGCATTGACAATCCATGCCTTGTTTGGCTATGCGCGTGAATAGGGCGAAATGAGCCTCCAGTGAACGCTTTCTGTACCATCTTCCTCGTGATCCCTGTCTCTCGCCCCCCTTCCTCTGCCTCCGTATTGACACTGTTCCTGCCATGATTTATAATCACACAGTCAAAAGTTTTGAGTGAGGAAGCAAAGTTTGCAGCGCAGGCCCTCAACAGTAAGCAACGCTGGCACAAACAACTTGTGTTTTTTTATTATTAATTCCGGGGTTTTTACTTTAAGCGATGTTCTTGAGCGAAGGCAAACGTCTCGGCTTATAGTTTGCGGTGGAATCAATCCCTGAGAGCGAGAAGACACTCAAATGAGGGTCTCTCATTACGGACGGACATTGTTTGTCCAGAAATCCTTTCCTCCGCACCTTGTTAGAGATGTCCAGCCTGCATAATTGGAGCCGGTGCTGACAGACGCTTCACTGAAAGCTTTTGTAAATGACAAATGTTCCACCTCTCTGGGAAAGATGACCGTTTAAAAGAATGACGTCTTGTTATTGGTCCTGCGGATGATTTGGAAGGCTCTGGCAATCAAGCTGCTCCTAACAGTACCGAAGCGCTTTCCCTGAACAGAGTAAGAAATCACCTCTCTCCAGGATGTCTGACTCCATTTAAAATGAAGGAGATGCTTAGTTTAGAATAGGTTTACAATGAATAAACAGTCAGTTTATGATTATTTGGAGTTAAATGACTTGAAAACCACGTTGCCGTAAATTGGCCGAACTATGCGAATCGTTAAAACAAGACGAGGATATCAGAGCAATGAGATAATTAGAGCATTCCGAGTAACCAAAGACAGAAGAGGAGTTTTTTCCCCCTTCAAAACAGGTTAGAGTTGCACATCTGTTTTGAGATGCTCAGGTTCAACACGGACATTCCAAACACAGATGACTTCTCTTTGGGCTGTTTTTGTTTATAACATCCAAGATTCCTCTGATTAGCTTGTCACTTTGTTTGGATCCAGGGTAATCAAGTAAAAACCTTCATTATAAGAGTCAGATTTTTACTTGTGTACTGGAAAGAGTTTTGCAGTGATGAATTCCACTTTATAAAGAACCACCTGTTGTGGAGTTTTTAAGGGAAGTGTCACCCTATTGCAACAGAACCGCGTGGCTTTTCCGCATATGCTCACGGATTGCATTTTCCTTATGCAATAAGTGCAGGGTAAAAGAAAAGATGAATGCCTTTGCTATTTATTCACAAATTAAATGTCTCGGATACTACAGCGTGTTAAAGTGTTACTCCTGTTAAAATAATACTGTCTTTTAGAATCCTATTTATAAAAAGGAGTACAGGCAAAGCTGACATTTTTTTTCACTCGATGAATGACAATGAACAAAGTCCAACCCGATCAGACTGGCAATTTGTACATATTTTACGAGGTAGCTGTTTATTTTTTTTTATTTTACAATTTTTTGCGAAATTGTACATATTTAATGAGCTCCCCAATTCGTACGAATTTGTAGGACCTATACAAATCGTACAAAATTGTACGAGTGAGGTTCACGTCGTGAAATACTGAGTTTAAAATGTAAATAACCTTAAATGAACACACTGTAAAAAACTATTTGTTGAGTCAACTTAAAATAATTTGGCTGTCTTAAAATTTTAAGTTCAGTCAACTCAAAAAAAAGTTTATTCAGCTTGAAATGTTAAATTATACTAAGTGACAACTTAGATATTTGAGTTGATTCAACTTAAAATTTTAAGCCAGCTGGGTTACTTACCCATCTGTTAAGTTTAGCAAACACAAATATCTAAGTTGTTGCTTAGTACAACTTAACATTTCAAGTTGAATAAACTTATTTGAGTTGACTGAACTTAAAATTTTAAGGCAGCAGGGTAACAAATTATTTTAAGCTGACTCAACAAATTGTGGTTTTTTTTATKTTTTACAGTGCACTTGTACAATTGAAGGTCCTTAATTTTAGGCATTTATACTAGGGCTGTCAAACAATTAATCACAATTAATCGCATACAAAATAAAAGTTTGAGTTTGCCTAATATATATGTGTGTACTGTGTGTAATTATTATGCATATATAAATACACACAAATTAATGTATATATTTAAGAGAAATATTTCATGTACAAAATATTTTTATTTAAATGTAATATAAATTATATAAAAATTATAATAAATACAAATATTTCTAAAATATATACATAAATGTGTTTGCATTTATATATACATAATAATAACACACAGTACACACAAATATATTAGGCAATTTCAAAATTTATTTTGTATGCGATTAATTGCGATTAATCGTTTGACAGCCCTATAATAGTTATAATTTGTGTATGTGTTTATGCAGAAATATAGCAAGAGCATAAATAAAATCATGTTCAATTTAGCGAAAAACCTAAAGGGAAATACTGAGGTGAACAGATTCATGGTGAATGTCCTGTGCTTGTTTGCTGGCATCATTAGCTGGCGGGGTGTTTGATGGTGCAGAGGACCTGGCAACCTCATGGTCTTAGAGACACAAGTCACATTCCAGCTCAGCAGAAGATGGAACCGAGATAATTAGCAACTATATTCTAACCATACAATTGACAAAATAAAGATTGGAAAAGTTTTCTCTCAGTGTGTGCTTGTTTATTTTAAGTGAATGACAAAGTGTAATATATTATTGGGAACAATTCATCCTCATATTTTAAACAATTATGTCATTTTCAATTAAAATGCCCTAACTGCAGTAAAAAAAAATAAAATAAAATAAAATAAAACAAAACAATGAATGGGCACTGCATATCTGAGACAGGTGGTTGAAAAATTCAGACAGATTTGTGGTATCAGCCAATAGAAGGGTAAATTATTTTTTTAAAACAGTTTGGACTAATACGCACTGATGAATGGTGCACATTAAGACCATGAACGTCTATTAAGGGAGTAAACAGCATCAATTTTGTCAATTCTTGTTGACCAGTTTATGATTTTCACAGGCTTTGTTGCTCAAGTGTGTCTAAAACTTGCTTAGTAAAGACACAAAGTTTGGTGCACTTTATTTTACACTCTGTGCAGTCCCTGTATCCGCAAAACTTCAGAGAGTGCCACATTTAGTTACCAGTTACTTTAAAAGATGCAGACTCATCTTGTGAGGTGATGAGATTTGCCCCACGGAGCAGGAGACCCGAATGAATCCCTCTTCTTCCTGCTCACAGGCTGATTTAACACCAAGCAGGTCAAAATGCACTGCTTCCTTCCTGTCTGAGAGGAAGCCAGGAGGGCTTCAGGAACCAGAGTACAGTATGTATTTAAAGTGTGTGTGCTTCTTGTATTGTGTTAGTTTAAAACAGTGAATAAAAGTACTCTATGTTTGTTTAAATCTTCATATCGTTCTGTCAGTATCTGACAAGTCATAGAATATTGACAGTAACATTTTACAATAAGGTTCATTAGTTAACTACATTAGTTAACGTACTAAGAATAAATTTCAGCATTTACTAATGCATTATTAAAATCACAAGTTGTGTTTGTTAACATTAGTTAATGCACTGTGAACTAACACGGACAAACAATGAACGACTATTTTTAATAACTAACATTAACAAAGATAAATAAATAAATGTATTGTTCATTGTTTGTTCATGTTAGTTAATACATGATCTAATATTAACAAATGAAACCTTATTGTAAAGTGTTACCACATTGACTCTTCCAAACATTTCTGTATTATTTTCTGTATTGTCAATTGTCATTCTTCAGCTATTACAATGACACCAGCAATATTGTTCACACACAAAGCAAGCAGGAGCAGACAAAATGAGAAAAACATTTAGTGTCTTGTCTGAAAAGGTACCAAAAACATTGTTAAAATAGTCTATGTGACATCAGTGGTTCAACCATAATTATATGAAGCTATGAGAATACTTTTTGTGTGAACAAAAAAACAAACAAAAAAAAAAAAACGAAAATAACAACTCAACAATTCTTCTCCTCCGCGTCATCATTCTTAAAATTATGGTTGAACCACTGATGTCACATGGACTGTTTTGTCGATGTTCTTGGTACCTTTCTTGTCCTTGAACGTGGTAGGGCCCTTGCTGTGATTTCATCAAAAATATCTTAATTTGTGTTCCGAAGATGAACAAAGGTCTTACGGGTTTCGAACGACATGGGGGTGAGTAATTAATGACAGGATTTTCATTTTAACTGAAAATGTATTCCTATGATGGCAAAGCTGAATTTTCAGTAGCCATTACTCCAGTCTTTAGGGTCACATGATCCTCCAGAAATCATTTTAATATGCTTAAAAAATGATGATGCTCAAAAAAAGATGTGTTATTACTGAAAACGATTATATCAATGTTGAAAACATTTCTTTTTTGTAGAAACAACAACATTTTTTCATTTTCAGGATCCTTTGAAGAACAAAGTTTAAAAAAGTATTTATTTGAAACAGAATATTGTTTTGTAACATTTGTAGCGCAAATGTTTTTGTGACATTACAAACCTTTAGTGAGACGTTTAAATGCATCTTTGCTGAATCAATTTTTCCTTGTCTTTCTTTCTTTCACAAAAAAAAAATTAAAAAAAAATCTTACTGACCCCAAACTTCACAACAACAAGTTCAGGGGGGCGTATTGCTGTTGAAAATGAAAGCAAAGTGCATAGTTTGAGTTACAGAGTGAGTGTTTGATTTAATTCAGATTCCCCAACTAATTTATTGCAGTACGGCGGAGTTACAACACCTACCTTTTGAAACCAGTGGGTGTGGAGGTAATTCTGCCGAGCGGTCCCTGTTGTTGCTATTATCTGCTTTATTGAACATAGCACTCCGTTTCCACGGCCATTTACATAAACGGAGGAGTCTATATATTAAAGTAGCATCAAATGACTCATGACTTGGGAGAGGGGGGACCGGTGGCCCCATCCCTCTCGCCTCTTTATGCTCCTCTCTGCCTCTCCACCTCTGCATTGCAAAGCCCCTTACATTAAATTGTGATAGATGAAGAGCGGAGGGCATTCATACAAATCAATGACTTTAGTGTATGTGTCATTAGCTTGAGAGATGCAGGCAACGGTCAGTGCCATAAATCAAGCGATGATCGGCCTGTCTGAGACGCAGAGCGGCTCCTTGCACAGCCGCATGCATTAGAAGAGACGAGAAGAGCCGGGAAAGAACAGGAAAGTGGCTCCTCCGCTTATTAGCGGCATGCTTGGTTAGCGTGCGAGCTAACGCGCTGAATGATGCTGTTGTTTTTGTACGTATATGTAAAACTGAGCCGAATCTGGCGTATCCCTGATGACCAGGCCAGCCGGTGGATTAATGACTCTGTGCTCTTGCTACTTTGACACCAATACTGATGGCAGAGATCTAGCGACCCAGAACTCCAGAGAGACAGCAGTCAATAGCAGACCCTCTCACCCAGTGAACCACAGCAGGAGAAAAATCATTCTCACTATTTACCACAGAGAATAGCGTTTAATATAGACTAAAATGTGCAAGATTGCAGATTCAGTGTAATTAGACTCAAAACTGTACAGAAGTCTGGACATGCCAAAGGATGAACCAGTGATTCATCGCAAGGCCTCGTGCTTCCTGCTTGATCTGAGCGTCTCACCAACAGAACGTTAAGCTAAATATATAACTTTGTGTCTATTTTGGTAATTTGAGAACGATTTAACGCACATTATCATTAAAATTTGTTGTCTTTTCTGTCACTTTCACACATCAGACTCTAGTGAGACTTAATCCTCTGTTTTTTGGTGATTGTCATTTTGTTGGCGCCAATTAAAATAGCAGGCGTAATTATTTTTATTGTGCATACTGTCAGTTAAGAACTGCTTGATGGAGATATTTTAAACTTCATTTTCCTAAGCAGTAATCACTGCAGTTGTGTATTTGATTTTATTAAATCAAATATAATGCAAGACATGTTTTGTCAGGTAATGTGCTTCCTGTGGTAAATTCTAAATTAACATATATTATTCAAGGTAATAAAAGTAATATTTACTAGTGTGTGTTAGATTGCACAAAGAAAAACATTTTATTGCTTCAGATCAAGCAGAAATTGCTCCTCAATGTAACAACTGCACATTCCCATTTCTTACAGTGCGCTTTCCCCTTTTGAACTAAACAATGCATGTAAAATTGAGGAGAAAGAGACAAAGTAAGAAAACAAGACCGCAAGAGAACAACAGGTTTTTCAACTTTCATATTTTTATAGAACGGTGAATGACAGCAATCTTCTATTGCTTATGAAACGCATTCATCTTGCTGGTCTAGAAGGAGCGAAGAGGGTTCAGTTTGGAGATGTTGAAATCACACACTTGTGACTCATTTCACATGCTCGTTTTGGAGAGAAAAAGAAAAAGGAAATGTCTCTTAGACTTCAAACAAAATCATTAACATATAAAATATATCAGAGATTTTTTCTTTATACTAGACAGTATGGACAAAGCAATCAAACTAACAGCACAGACTGAATTTCCATAGTTCTCTCTAGAGGCCATATCTGCATTTGATCTAAAGAAATTAAAACTAATTATATATTTATAAACACAGTTATATTCATTTTTTTGTCTTTGATGTTTGTGCTCATTTCTGGCACAGAGAAAATTAATCAATTATAATTTTCTCTAATGATACTTCCGTTAAATCATATATTTTGATATGTGCTCTGTATTGTGCTCAGTCTGATGTGCATCTAACTACAAAGGACAGAGTATATGCTTTGCATACAGTTAAATAGTGTAGTTGCGTAGGAATAAATGCAAATTCTCTTCACATTGCACACAGGCACACTCTTGCCGTTCCAGAATACTCGTTTCTGCCAATAAATAATAAAAAAAAATAAAATAAATAAACAAATCCTTACAATTACAATAGGGTTTCAGCACTACGTGCTCGAACCCCTAATGAAAAAAAGGGGTTATAGCGACTTTTTAGTCGCTAGTCGAAGTTTTTCCCTAGAATTGTGAGATATAAACTCATAACTGTGTTATAAAGTCAAAAGTTTGAGATATAAACTCAGAATTCTGAGAAAAAAGTCAGAATTGTGAGTTTATATCTTGCACCTCACTTTATTTCTCAGAATTGCGACTTCATGTCTCTCAATTTTGACTTTATAACTCGCAATTGTGAGTTTATATCACTATTCTGAGAAAAAAGTCAGAATTTTGAGAAAAAAAAAGGTTTAGATATCGCAATTCTGACTTTACAACTCGCAATTGCAAGTTTACATCTCACAATTCAGAGAAAAAAGTAAAAATTGTGAGATACAAACTCACATTTGTAAGAAAATGTGAAATTTTCATCTCACAATTCTGACTTTTTTCTCACAATTGTGATTTATAATCGCACAATTCTGACTTTATAACTCACAATTGCGAGTTTAAATCACAGAATTCTGAGGAAAAAAGTCAGAATTGTGAATTTATATCTAGCAATTCTGACTTTATAACTCGCAATTGCAAGTTTATCTCACAATTCAGAGAAAAAAGTCAGAATTGT
>JAHKKF010520929.1:10628-21414 GCA_019740295.1 Labeo calbasu | reverse complement strand
TTTGATAGCACTAGTAAAAAAGCAGTGCTGTCAAATTGATTCATCACGATTAATCACATTCAAAATACAAGTTTGTGTTAGCATATGTGTGTGTGTACCGTGTATATTTATATGTATATACAAATATACATAAATATATATAAATCGATTAATTGCGATTATACGCTTATTTTTCTTAAATATATACGTTTGTGTGAACATGTATATATTTAAGAAAAATAAGCGTATAATCGCAATTAATCGATTTGACAGATGTGGCAACTGCAATTATTACTGGATAAGAGTTTTGTTTTTAATATTTTTTCCTCTTTTTTTTAACAGACTGGGGTGTATTTTTATTCATAAAGCAGGTGTCATGCTAAGTGCTCAAGTAAGAATCTCAACAGAGTGTTTCATGCTAACTTACAAGTCGTAAAAGCAATACGTAGATGGTAAATTACTGAGCAGAGCAAAACTAGAGAAATGTACATTAACTATGTAAATTTCTAACTTTCTCAAGGTAATATATCACAACCTTACCTGAAATTTCAGATAAATGAGTTTTCTTTGACTGTAAAAACCTGTATATGGATAAACACTTTACAACCTGAATGTAAAGGAGAACAGTTCTAAACAAAACATGAGAATGCAAGGACTGTTACAGTAACTTTAAATCTGATACATGTGTTCAGAAAACATTAGTACAAAGTAACAGATGTGGAAACAAATGACCATAATATGCAAGGGGAAAAAAAACAGAATTGTTGGTATTGTGCTTGATTGTGTTCAACAGCCAGCACTGTACAAGCCTTGCAAGGCAAATCGAGTTGATTTGATTTCCAAGGCCACTGCCACACAGAGAGCATTACTGCCACCTAGTGGACATTGTTTGCAACTTGCAGTTTCATGTTAATTTCAATTAAGGTCATGTGAGATGATGTCCTGTATTGAACTCATTAAAGTTTTGCTTGGAGACACCGAGAGAGAAACTAAGTGAACAGACGGTTGCGTTCCTCTGACACACCAAACTAAAGTACCCTTAAGGGCATTCTTCCCTCCACCTCTAATAGTGTGTGGCACCGCATAGGGCATGTGCCAACACATGTGAGCTGTAAACAGCCCCATCCGACAGAACAAGGCACCATGGCACCAGGTGCGTAACACCTGGTCGTATCCTCTCATTTGATGCTTATAAATCATTTAACTTACATACCATAAATAACCAATTAATCCAATCTGCTTACCGTCACGAAGAGGCAGAGCTCTGCTTCTCATAAACATTCAGAAGAACATGCAAAACAACCGAAACGAGGAGTGTACATTTTCTATCTTTTTATTTGCTTTCTGAGAAACTCAACATTTCTGTTGACTCAGAAAAAGAAAACAGTTGTTTAGTATTTATATTTTGTATTTTAGTTTACTGAGAGGAAAACATTGGGACAGTAGAGCTAAGTAAAGTATTGAGAATGAATACAATAGTGTTGGGAAAGCTGGGCTAAACTGTGGTTTGGGTTAAACAGATCAAAGGGGCAGGGAACAAAAATCACACCGATACATATATTCCCCACATCTTACAATGACAGACCCTGCCACAAACCCACCCACCCCTAAAATAGTAAAAATGATTTAAAAAAAAAAACAAAAAAAACAAAACAAAAAAAAAACGTATACTTTGAATAATAAAAAAAGAAAGAACACAACTGTTACATAATAAAATATAATACGCATTGTACAGTACAGACTGGCTGTTTCCTCGCTCCCGCTAGCCAATCTCACAACCAAAGACATTAACACTTGCCATAGAAACACCTGCAAAGGTATTCTTTACATATTTCTTTAAAAAACAGATGACATTAAACACAGGAACATGGCATTAGCAACACCATTCTGTCCCCTCGGCATCAGCTCGGCAGAATATTATTTCGACAGTTTCACTGCAGCGAGTCCTCTTTGAGACACTGTTCGATTCAACGTGGAGTGTCGTAATTGAGGTTGTTCATCGGGAATACACACACCATGTATTTGATTCTCTTCCCAAAACCAGTAACTTTCAGTTCCAGGTCAAACATTTGCATTTTAACATGAAGACAGCAAAAGGTGGGGGGAAACAAAACACAACACCACAATGAACAAAAAAAGCTACGTATAATTGAGAGTAAACAAAGGCTATACCGTTAAGCTCTGAGTACTGGGGGGAAACTAGTTTAGAGAATAGATTGTTACTGTTCAAATTAGTTCACTTTCACTGGTATGCATCCATCATTGCAGCACAAATAAAGTTACGAAAATACATAATGAATGCATTTTTAGAGGATAGAGATGCTACCATTACAACAAAGGTGCTACCAAAAAACAGTTCCATAATCTAGAATATTCTTCCCCTTTGGAGAAACCGTGTTAGAGATCCATGTCTATAATGGATGGTTCTTTAGGTACAGGCTTGTTTTCACGTCAACTGAGTCTTTTAAGAGGCACTCCCTTGGTTATGACCACGTTTAAGGAGTTTAACGTGTGGCGATTTCCACCAAAGTCCTCTGTGCCTGCTTTCACGTGATCCTTGCCTCCAAAACATCAGTTTTTAAGGCCTTCCGCCCTTTGTTAGATGTCATTTAACCTAGTGCCTGTAACCTGTCACAACTGTCGATCTTTCAGTCTGGTCCTCTGCCTTCTGAACATTAGTCCCCTTTATTGACATTCTGATTCCTCTACTGACACGCCGACAAGCAAATTTGTGGCGCTGCAGGAGGGTGCTGTTCCAGAATCGAGTGGGACATCGAGAGCAAGAGAACGCCCCTTGAGACAGGTGGTGGGCCCGATGGCGGAGAGCCGTCAGTAGCCTTCGAGAACGTTTTCCACAGACTATGCAGCGCAGGCGAGTGTGGCGGCCGTGTTTTCTCGGCGGGTGCCTGGTTACACGGTGCACTGAAAGAGTTACGCGGCTTGAGAAAGTGGTAAAGGGACAGACGGGGCAAGAATATGACTTTAAGGGAACGATGAGAGACCGCAGGCCTCTAAACCTTAACCGCCCCACACGCCACGTGCCCCCACCTACGTTTAAACCAAGCCCTCCTTCAGTAAACTTGGCCCATTTCAGCTGAGCCATCCACTTCTTTCTCTTTAGCTGCTGCTGAAGCCTGCATTTCTTTCGTTTTAAATGCATGTGCCTCCTGGCAATTTCGTAAGCACTGAATCCAGTCATCAACTGCATGCTGCTAGCCAGTTTATATTTTTTCTTTTTTTTTTTTTTCTTCCTCTGAGTGGCATCTCCCTGGGCCTGAGGGCTTTGCTGTAGATGTTGAGACTGCATCGAAAACGGGTGCTGCTGCTGGTGGTGCTGAGAGTGCTGGGGTGGTGAAATGTGGATATGAGGTGGAGTGGAATGAACAGTGTTACTTGGAACCCCTGAATAAATTAGCTGCTTCCCGCTGATTGGTTGTTGAAGCTGGAGGGGACCCATTGTGGGGTTTGAGTAGTGCAGATGTTGGGGGTGCGAAGTCACATTTGAATTGTGATGTCCTGATTCTGGAGTGTAGAAGAGCGGCGAATAACCAGCAGGCTGAGGATGCTGTGTGAGAGCGATGGTTGAATGGGGCTGTTGTACTCCGTGACTTCCGCTTTCAGGTGTTATATGAAGGAGCGCATTGGTGGCAGCCTCGCTCTCAGAGACAGATGGGGCAGTTCCAATAGATTCACTTCCTGTCTGTTGTGGTGTTGGCCCAGTACGAGTCAGGCCGTGTTGAGATAATCTATGTCTGGTCAGGCTGTTGGAGTAAGAAAATGCCTTTCCGCACACTTCACACGAAAACAGTTTCTCCCCTCCGTGTTCGTGAATTGCTTGGTGGTGGGCAGTCAGGTGGAAGTGATGGCGGAAAGATTTCCAGCAAATCTCACATGTATATAGCTTAGGAGGGGGTTGGTTGCTTGTGCTAGCATTAGATCCTTGAACTTTATCCTGAGAATAGGAGTAGTAAGCGCCAGGGTTGGTTTGATTGGTTTGATCGGCTTGATCTTGATTAGCAGGTGCCCCTTGATTTGCATTTGCAGATTTGGTTTTACTCCGCCTCGGCTTGAAATCTCCCCGTAGGTGCAGCTTTTCATGCCTTTTCAGACTCTGTGCATATCCGAAATCTTTTCCACAGAGGGTGCATTTGTAGTTCTTCTCCCCCGAGTGAACAGTCTGATGTTTGGTAAGGTGAAACGGCTCCCGGAAGTCTTTACCACAGATGTCACAATGAAATGGCTTTTCCCCTGTATGCACACGCTCGTGCCGACGTAAGGTCTCGCGCCTGCTAAAGCCCCGCCCACAAACAGTGCATAAATAAGGCCTTTCAGAGCCATCTCCAGCCGCACCGTTGCTTCTCCGGCGTTTTACTCCTTCTCCTGGAGCCCCGCCGGGTCTCGGCTCTCTTTTCTGTCTGGGCTTCCGTGGCCGCTTGGGTTTGGCATTAGGATTGTTGGCATTCTGTGAGTTAGGCTGTTGTTGGGTGGGGTGAGATAAAGGTATCATTGATCCACTCAGGCATTCTTCATTTCCACCATTTCCCGCGGATGTAGATGAAGAGGCACCCATAGACCCGAAACCAAGCCCTCCTAACAGACCTCCGATAATGTCTCTCCGCTCCTCTCGTCCCCCAGTACTGTTCATCTCAGCAGGCAAGACAGAGGCGGCAGCAGCTGCAGCAATGGCGGACATGGCACTACTGGTGACTTCATCTTCAGAGTCATCCAAAAGAGAGGAGAGAGGCAGATGAGACTGTGGTTGGTGATGGTGTTGCTGATTTTGAGGGTGTGGGTGAAGTGTTGGGGCTAGAGGAGCTTTTCTGAGGGCTGGACTTGACATGCTGTTGGTACAGGACTCCCCAGAGTAGGATGATGGGTTGCCCTGTGGACGACGATAGTCGTCAACTCTGTAGGGTGTTTGGTAAGGATCTCTTGAGTACTCTGGATTATACTTCTCTTCAGTTTTGCCCACAGGATTTTGATTAACACTTCTTCCCTGTGAATACATACTGTCACAGGGCAACCCTGCGGCACTATCCTCATTCTTGCAAAATACCAATTCTTTCGTGTCATCCATTTGTCCACCTGGAAAATCGTTTTCAACCTTGCCCTCTACTGAACTTATTGAGCTACCATCGCTGCTTCTAGATCTCCTCCCCGGCTTGCCACAGTTACCTGACGCAGCATGGTTAAGCAATGAAGTGCTCTCTCTGAAACAGCGACCACAAGCGGGGCAGCGGTAGGGCTTCTCTTCGTGAATTTTCTCATGTCGAGTGAGAGATTCTCTGCGGTTAAATGACCGCTCACAGACGGAGCAGGCGTATGGACGAGCTCCAGAGTGGATAACGCCATGCTGAAGGAGGTGCCCTCTTTTCTTAAAGCCCTTTCCACATTCATTGCAACAGTATGACTTATCTGGACTTGAGCAAGCGGAAGACATGGGGTCTGTATTTTCATGCTGATGGTGAGCATTTTGCGCAATTCCATCTTGTGTTGAGTGGGGGAGATCTGACTGATGCTGATGACTTGGGTTTGTGTTTGTGCTGTTGTTGGGGCCGCCACCATCTTCTTCATGGCAGCGTATGTGTCGCCGAAGGCTCGGGAGGTGAGTAAATGACTTGCCGCACTCTCCGCAATGAAAGAGAGGTTCTTGCTCTGACTGTGTGATATTGGGAGTCATTGATTGCTGATTTTCAGGCTTGGGGGTTTGAGAGATATTTGATACCAGCACAGAAGCAGAATTTGAAGACGGGGCAGAGGAAGAAGAGGAGGAGACAGTTGAAGAAGAGGAGGACGGTGTTGACGAGGAGAGGATGGAGGAGGGGTCACCACCAAGACCCCTCATACCAACCCCTCCACCTCCTCCCACAAGACCAGAGGACCCATCATGACCATGTGCCCCAGAGCTGGCATGGCAGTTAGCACTGCTTGTACTGCTGCTACTGTTATTATCTGTCTTCCTCTGGGGCAGGTAGCCAGCCATGGCTTTCTTTCTCCTGCTGCCACTACCTCCACTTCCTCCAGCCCCGGATCCGCTATCTCCTTTCCCATCATCTTTTGGTACTGAGAGATGAAGTGGGAGTGGCAAAGGCAGGCCTGCTTCTTGTTGCATTAGGGAAGCCAGCTGATTTGACGAAAGAACAGGAATACCTTGGAAGTCGAAACCACCAAGAGGTGAAGGCTGGGGGGCAGGGTGTAGAGGGTGGTGTGGATGCGCATGGCTGTGAGGGTGGGACAACGCATGAGGTGGCAGCTGCTGCTGCTGCTGTTGGGGCTGGGGAGTTGGATGGCCATGGGTATGGGAAGGATGGAGGGCTGGAGGAGGAGCAAGACCTGTATTTGAATCCGCAAGTCCGAGATGATTATGGGGACCCTGCTGAACTAGAAACTGCTCTAAACTGGCATTAGTGGGCACTCCGGAAAACAGGTATTGGTTTGCAGCGAGCATGCAGCTGAACTGCTGGTGCAAACTTCTTGCATCAGACTGGGCTCCGACTAATCCAGCCACTGAGCTGCTACTGCTGGGGGGATTATTAGAAGTGGTGGTTGAGCTCGAAGGGGAGGGCGATGACGAGGATGGCCCAGGAGATGGCTGAGGAACAGAGAGGCCAGGGTGCAAGGGCGGCGGCGGTGGTGCTGATGTTACAACTCCTCCGATTACCCCAGACCCTCCTCCAGTACTTCCTCCTGCGAAATCGAAACGCCCCATTCCTGAGTGCAGCTGCTCCTGCGCTAGCGCAGCCTCAGCAGGGTGAAATGTGCGTAGGAACTGTGGATAGCCAGAGGCAGAACTGCCACTCCCGCTGCTGCTGCTCATCTTGCTTGATTTACGTGTGCTTTGTGAGGATGAGGATTGAGTTTGTTGTGGAAGAGGTGGAGGGGGCGCACTCATTTTGGCAAACAAGGATGAAGAATCTGCAAATGCATTACTTCTAGATCCTTGAAGGGATCCAAGGCCAAGCCCAGACAGGAGGCCACCAGATGCCTCACTCTGTTGTTGCTGCTGCTGTTGAAGCTGCTGCTGGTGCTGAAGTTGGACCTGTTGTTGGTGCTGCAGTTGCCTTTCCAGCCCCAGTCCTTTGAACTGGTGAGCCTGGTGTCCACTAAGCATTTCTAAAATGTCCATAGGGTACTTTCCAAACTGGAACATCTCCCTCTCACTGTTGAGGGGTGTTCCTAGGATTTTTTTTTCTCAGTTCACTTTTTACTGCAGTAAAGTGGACGGCGTAATCTAACCTAAAAGATGTGCAGAAAAAATCTGGCACTACGGCCACTAATAATCAATATAAAGCTTTAAAGTATTCTGCTAGCAGCTCCAGTTTTTAAAAAGAAAAGCCTGTTGTGGGAGTAATCTGTCTGATGTTGTGACTGTCCATCCCAAACAAACAGAGTTTTGGCTATAGTAGTGGGCCACTACATGTGATAAAACTCTGGAAGTCTTGGATTAAATAATCATCTATAAATATAAAAAAAGGGTAAAAGGTGGTTTACAATATCATGCGATAACACAGGTCTGCATTAGTCTTTCAAAATTACTTAATATCTACAGTTAAAACAGTAAAAACGTCTACTAATACCATATGAAAATTTTCTTCACAAAATTGTGTTTATCACTAAAAAGCAAATCATTTAGTGTTGAAAGCCATTTAAAACTGAAGCAATGAGGGAATGTCTTTCTTTCTTGATATTGGTGTATTCCTTTGACAACTTCTGCATAAAATGGTCCCACTTTTTGATTTCCTCAGTAATGTCTTCATTTAAAGAGAAAATTCTGGTGAGCAACTCTTTTTTTCCCCCAATTGTTCCAAGTTGGAGTGAAAAGGTGAAAGGTCAGATAGTCCACAGGGTGTATCCAACCTCTGTCTGTAACACCTCCGCTGGAAGACCACAAACACAGCACAGTGGTATGACCAAGTAGTTCTGCTGTGGGCACCCTGTCAGTCCTGTTTTAAAGAAAAGAGAGATCAAAAATAGTAAGAAGATTTTTAATTAAAGGATAAATATTTCAAAACAATATCAAACACAATATCAAAAACTTGAGAAGCAGTGATTCACAAAGCAAATGCAAAGCATAACTTTCTAACACAATACACAAAAAAAACAAACCACTTTCTATCACAAAAAAATCCTAAAGACAAAGATAAAAGACGTAACATAACACATGCATAAAACAATCATGATAGAAAGAATTTTAGCAAAAACAAGCATGAGCGATTCTAATGGTAAACACCTAAATGAATTACTTAGAAAAAATTATAGCAGCATTTACTTGCATTTACAAATGCATGACAATTTACAGCATTTATAAATGCATAACGCTACATACCTTTGTTTCAATTACATTTTTAATTTAATATCTACTTACATAAAGGAGAATGTCCAATAAAATGTTCAATATTTTTTTCCTGCGGTTTCCTTGGTATCAACTTCAATTACCTTGTGGAGCCAAATTTATTTATTAATTTAAGTATGAGGCTAACAGCTCCATCTATGTTGCCAAATAGCGCTTTTATGACATGCAAACATTATTTATGTATAACACACACACTTTAACTAAGAACCAAGCAAAAAAAGCACCTTCGTTAATACAAACTGTCCACATTCATTCACACATTTCTGTAAGGAATGTAAGGCAACTGAGCTACAGCTGTTTAAAAGACCACTGGTTCTTTTACTCAGTGTAAACAAAGCATTTCAATGTAAAGAATTTAAATAACAGAAAACATTCTATTTAATGAATTCTGAAAAAAATGTATCATTGCTTCCACACACACACAAAAAAAAAACAAAAAAAAAAACAGCAAAGCGGTTTAAAATAAACATTGATAATAAATAAATGTTTCCTGAAAACCATATCAGCATAATAGAATGATTTCTAAAGGACCGTGTGACAGTGAAGACTGGGGTAATGATGTTGAAAATTCAGCTTTGCATCAAAAGAACACATTTCATTTTATTGCATTAATGTATTAAATTAGAAAATATTAGATTTAAAGAAATTAATTCACAATATTACAATCTTCACTGTAGCGTAGATGAAACAGAGTTAACACACTGGCTAAAACACACACACAAACACTCAAATGTAAATCAGTCCTTAAAAGTCCTTACAGCTTTCAAAAGTAAATCAGCTACAACTATTTAAAAGACCACAAGTTGTTTTACTCAGTGTAAATAAACCACACCAAATCAGTCACAAGCTCATGCATACCTTAAAAAAAATAAATAAATAGAACTTTTTTTTAAATAAAGGTTTGCTAGCATATAACACGCAAAATAACAGCATATTGTTTTTTGCTGCTGTATCCAAATTGATAATTGACACTACAGTATAGTAATGCTGAGAGAAAAAACTCAGTGTCTGAGGGCTAAGCCAAATAACATGTTAGCAAGTTAAAATCAGTATGAGGTTATCAGGTGCATCTTGGTCTGAGATGAACTGTGCAATATTTGGTTAGCTACACAAGCTAAATTTATTTATTCAAATGTTTGCTTATCACAATATTAAGTATACTTCATAAAATACAGAACTTACAGAACTAACCAAATAAGTATCTTTATTAATGAATAAACAGTCCACATTCATACACTCCAAACTAAGTGGTCCTTTTATAAGGACTTGATTTTGTTTTGATGTATATTTGTCAAAAGTAACTGACCTGAAACTATTTAAAATGATGATCACTGGTTATTTTACTCAGTGCAAAAAGTTTCAAAAATTAGAGCAAAATCAGACCAGTTAAATTTACAAACCGCTTGGTGTTATCATGCACTAATTTAGTTTAATGGACACAAAGCACCCAAACTTGCACAGCAAGTTATTTATTAAAATAATTGACTGTCAAAAGTGACCCAATTTACTTTGAATGGATGTATAAAGACAGGTAGATAAATAAATACTGAGGTAAAACCACACCAGGCAAAACAGTTGAAACATTCATCCACACATTCTAATACAAACTGGTCATTATAAGTCCTTAAAGCTGTCAATATCAAATCCTTATCTCAGTCAAAAGTACCTGAGTAGAAACTAAAAACACCACTGGTTGTTTTACTCAACGTAAACAAAAAGTGAACAAATTCACACTTGTGCAGCAATTTACGTATTAAACAAACAAACAAATGGCTGTCAAAAGTGACAGTTTACAAGAATTCACCTTGAGTAAATATATTTTTAACTCGCTTATAAATATACACTACCAGTCAAAAGGTTTTGAACAGTACATACAGCAAAAGCAGTAATATTGTGAAATGTTTTTACTCTTTAAAATAGCTGCTTTTTGTTTTAATATATATATTTTTTTAATTTTATTGATCAAAGCTAAATTTTCAGCATCATTACTCCAGTCTTCAGTGTAACATGATCCTTCAGAAATTATTCTAATATACTGATTTGCAAAAAGCTGATTACTATTATTATTATTATCATCATTATAATACATACATAGGAAACATTATACACTATACCATTCAAAAGCTTGGAGTCAGTATAAATTAAAATAATAATAATAATAATAATAATAATAATAATAATTTAGCAAGGATGCTTCAAATTGATCAAGTGATAACAACATTTATAATGTTACAAAAGATTTCTATTTCAGATAAATGCTGTTCTTCTAAAGTTTCTATCCATCAAAGAAACCTGAAAACATTCTACTCAGCTGTTTTCAGCATAATAATAATAATAATAATAATACAGGTTTTATAGCAGCAAATCAGAATATTAGAATAATTTCTGAAGGATCATGTGACTGGAGTAATGATGCTAAAAATTCAGCTTTAAAATCACAGGAATAAATTACAT
>JAHKKF010520927.1:0-18060 GCA_019740295.1 Labeo calbasu | reverse complement strand
CAACAATCAAGCTAAAGATGGCCATCTTTAAATATCTACACAAAGGCCACAGTATTGAAATTGCATACATATGGATATTGTGTACTTTTACAATTTAATTGCTTCTATTCTAGAACATTTGTGGTTATCTAATCAAAATATAAAAACATGTTAGTCACACAATGGGCAAAAGTTCAGCGTCACATCTAGAAGAACTCGTCACGTTCAGTTAAAGCGGCTACAAGACTTATCACCAAATGGGCAAATGTATACTTTTGTCCTTTCTCCACTAATGCAGCATATAGTCAACAAATTCATCGCTTAGTAATGACATGAAAACATGCACTACAGTATACTGTGCACACCGTTTCGTTGTCAATGTTTTAAATCCGCCTTTAAAGTGTCCCTCTCTGTGCAGCGCGCAGTGTCACGTGTCTAAACAAACGGCACATGCTGTCGGTGATTTCTGCCACTAGAGGCCACTCTCGTGCTGTATAACAAAGACTATAGAGACTTTGCTGTATAATGATGACCTTTTCAGCCACTCCAGCTACAGACACAACCTCGGCAAAACCGAAAAAAAAAATCTAGTGTAGATGACACAAAGCTGCCGAAGTTATCTACATTAAAAACAGATAGGTGCTATTTGAATGGGATCCTGTGGAGACCGGAACAGAAGAGCATCCAATCGGAATTTAGAATTCGTAATGGCAGCGCTCATCGTTTACTCAGGAAGAAGTCTATATAGGTTAATTTTATGAATCTTTGCAAATCGCCTTTCCAAATAATGTGCTAGTTAGCAAGTTCAGCGGCTAAATGCGGCTGAAGTTTACAGACTCAGAGAGAACCGCTCGTCACCCCACAGAAGAGAGGGGCGGGGTAAACAGAGCTCATTAGCATTTAAAGGGACATGCACCGAAATGTCTCGCTGTGAAAAGAGCTGTTTTTGACGAGGTAAAAAGGGTGTTGCTTTACACTACCACTGAGGAATTTTAACCTAAACTTGTGGAAAATGGACATCCACTGACCTCTATAAGCAGCACAACTGTTTTCAACATTGATAATAATAAGAAATGTTTATTGAGCAGCAAATCAGAATATTAGAATGATTTCTGAAGGATCATGTGACACTGAAGACTGGAGTAATGATGCTGAAAATTCAGCTTTGCCATCACTGGAATAAATTTTGAAATATATTACACTCAGGAAGTTCTTTAAAATTTTCTTAGTATATAATATTACTCCTACTGTATTTTTTCTTAAATAAATGCATATGCAAACATACAATGATAACTGAAGATGTTTATTTGTTTTGGAAATGTGTTAATTGTGATATAGATGTTAAATATTATTCATTCATTTTAAAAAATGCAATTGCAATGCCCTAATATGCAATATGTTTTTTCAGTCTACTAAAGATAATGGTCATGTCTTGTCAAATGTATATTTTCACCATAACTTGTAAGCTACTGTACTTTGTTTATATCTCGTAAACGTGCATCGAAGACTGACACGGAAGAGAAAAAATTGTTGAATAAAATCATTATTTTTGTTTTCTTTGTGCACAAATAGTACTTTGACGTCACATGGGCCGTTTTAAAAATATCCGTACTACCTTTCTGGGTCTTCAACTTTTCAGTTGCATTGCTATCAATGCAGGGTTCTCAGATTTCATTAAAAATATCTTAATTTGTGTTTTGAAGACGAATGAAGATCTTACAGGTTTGGAACAACATGAAGGTGAGTGATTAATGACAGAAATTTCATTTTTTGGTGAACTATCCTGTTAAATCTACCATTTTTCACTGTTCTTGGAAAGGTAGCTTGCAGCTACATTTTTACTGTACAATTTTTCCATTGAAATTACATTAAAAAATAATCAATTAAATGTAAGGAAGGCATCAGCCAAAATGTTGACCAAAATGGACCAATAACTAATCTAGCTAAGCTAAGCTTGACCAGTCAGAAATCAACTCTAAAGTTTCATTATTTATATCTTATATTATGGTTAAATTTAGATCTGTGGGCATTTGCAGTTGGTGGAATGAGCTGCCAACTTTTCTCACTTCAGCATTATGAATGAACGGACATGACCTTTTCCTTTAGGGTCCTTATCAATGATTTCCAATCCAGAGCACATGAACAGATGAATTAACACAGCAAAGTTAACAGTCAGCCTGCAATTAACTTTTTATTCGCTAAAAGCCAGCTCTAGAAAGCCACACTAATTCAAAACCTAAAAGTAAACAGCAAAATACTGGCAATATGTTGAATTTATTTATGTGAAATGACTGTGTATTGCTAAAAAAACACAAAAGTTTGCCTGTTTTTTCTCTGAGTCATCACTTTCTGACTTTATCTAGTCATTATTTTCCATCATTGGTTTCAGAATAAGTAGTGTTAAAATAAAAAAGGTTGTATATTTTATTCTCATATTTCTGGTTTTAAGTACAGGAAGACGCAAACCACATTCCCGAAAGACTAAGCATTGTTTTAGATTGTATTATGTAAGAGGGTGTTTTTTATTGGTCTAATGTGTTTGTTGTTCTGGTACTGTTTTGTTAGGGTTGAAGGAAGGGTGCTAGTGTTACTCCGCTGAAGGCAAAGGTGATAAAACAGTGATTGAGATTCTGCAATAAAACCATCGCTGCAGAAATGGTGAGATTCAATTCCACTGCTTTTATAAACCTATACATCTCCACGGAGGGGCAGAGTGTGGAAAATGAGAGAAAGAGAAAAACAGAATGATCAGCACACAAACATCAGCAGCTTTGCCATTTTCACACACAATCATTAAAACTTGCAATTTGGCAATTTACATTATCACTTAATAATAGGCTGTTGGTTTTATTTTTCAGAACATCCATGTGATAAAAACAAAAAAGAGAAAGCACACCTAAAAGGACTTGCATTTGCTTGCACATGTACACATGAATACTAACTCCCACGATACTAGAGACACAAAGAAATAACAAGATTTCACATTCATTTGAGAGCTGAATGGTACAGAAGGCTAATCTAATGCCATTAAGACTTTTTCTCAGTCTGAATTTAAAAGCAAACAGCTGTGATTTGAAAGTTCCTGGACTTCAGGTTATTTTATGATTTAAAAAAAAAACATTTTTTTAGGAATTTGAGCTTGAATAGTCCACTTCCAGAACAACAATTTACAAATAATGTACTCATCTACGATGTTCATGTCTTTCTTTCTTCAGTCATAAAGAAATTATGTTTTTTGAGGAAAACATTTCAGCATTTTTCCCCATGTAATGGACTGATATGGTGCCCCAATTTTGAACTTCCAAAATGCAGTTTAAATGCGGCTTCAAACGATCCCAAATGCAGTTGTAAATGATCCCAGCTGAGGAAGAATGGTCTTATCTAGCAAAACGATTGGTTATTTACATTTTTAAAAAATACGGTCTCCTTTAATGTGGCCATACTGACCAAAACTGAAGGTTAACATACAATGTGTTCTTTACTTCACTGCAGAGCCTACGTATATGTGCACACTAGAGCTGCAAGATTCTAGATAAATTGAGAATCACGATTTCAAGTAGAGATCACGATTTTGAACTAACGCGAAATAACGTGATTTTCTAGAGGCTGTAACATTATTACTTGCTGCAGTCTATACAAAAATGTTTAATTTATTTGAATGGATTACTTTAAAAAATCGTTTGAATAAATGACTCAACGACTGACTCTTAAATACTTCTCTTACTGAATGAATCTGCATTTTTGAACAAATCTCTTGAATGAATGATTCAGTGACAAATACATTTTGGCGAAAACAATGTAATTAACATTGTCTCAACAAACGTTATTTGAAACGACAGTCTGAAGCACCAATTACTTCCAGAAGCTAAACCTGCTGTTTTTTGATCGCTACCATAGACGTCAGTGTTTATATCCGAATTAAAAATGGCTGAAAAGACTGTTTGTAAAGCAGTTTCATACCTATAACTGGGTCATTCCACAAAATCTGTGCCTTTTCCACTTATATATAATAATAATTTTAATCAGTATTTTTTTTTTAAAAATCCATGAAATGAAGACGCCTTAAAATGACAAGAAATTGTATTGTGCCGTCTCAGGTTATTTAATTTACTATTTTATGGCTATTTTTCTACCTCACGTTTTTTGGTGTTTTTGTCAACCCTGTTACTGACACAAGCATTACTAGATACTACAGTTTAATTAGACCTCATATACCACTGAATGATATAGGCATTAGCTCAATAATATACAGAGGGTGACCTTTAAAATGTTTACATTTTACACAGTCTTTAAAAACAGGCTCAAACCTAATCAGTGTCATCCCTGTTACCCACGTCAAAACCTGTTATTCTAAAAAGTAACAGGCTGACAGTAACAGATTTGACGATTTCAAACAAATTCGCTACTTGCTAGCTAATAGTCAAGTTCAAAAAAGCACATGTTGTACACTTTGAAAGGATTTTACTTGTAGATATTGATTATATCAAACGTAATAAATAATTGTTTAAATTTACATTTTAGAAATGGTAACAGTATTGACATTGCATGATGGCCCCTCTCAGTCAAGCCTCAAAAATCAGCCAAAAATATAACATTATAGAGGAGTGAGCTAAACATGCTTGTGTTTTAAGTGTTGGAATCCTGGTTGAGGGATGATGTAACCTCCTAGAAATTGTCACTTGAATGTTGCAAGGGTTTTTTAATGAGGATAACAGGGCTGACATGAAATCAGGGGACACCAATAAAATTTATATTTCATAGAAAAAATGAATACTTGTGAATACTTGTGCCAAAAACACTGCTTAACAATGAGACTATATTTACAATATGCAAATGTGATTTTTATATCATTTTGTCTTTATTTTGCAAATTAAACGTCCTGCTGAAAAAGAAAAATCATAGTGAGGCACAGGCCAAAAACCTTACCCTTACCAGCATAAATGTTATTTATATTATTTAAAATAATATTACATTTTTTTTTTTTTATTATTGAATATTGATGAAAGTGTACATTATGTTTTTAAATTGCACATTTATTTGTTGCTATATTAAATCTATGCTTGCAAAAAGCACCAATTTCGTGGAATGACACAGCTGCTCTTTTTGTGGCAGAAGTAAAGCACACACAGATTTGAATGTTCAGTTCTGACTTTGTCAAAGGTTTAATAGACTTAAAAAAAAAAAAAGAAAAAAAAAAGATTGCATGGGTATTTGAATCAACATCGTGATCTTTATCTTCTGTGATTCTGCGTCCTAAACTTCAGTACAATAAATGTGATTGTCCTTTTTAGTATTATTTGATTATAATCACACACACACACACACACACAAAAAGAACAAAATGAACAACGTAAGATCATGTGACAATAATGTAGCATACTGCTAATAAAAGCTGATGAAATTATGTGAGGAAATTAAAGGAGTCATATTATGAATAATATAATATATAAGTAATAAAAACAGCAACTTTTCTGCAACTTTATCATAAACATTTAAAAATTAAAGTTATAAAATAAAACAATAAACAATCTTCGATATGCATTATCTTCAAGGTCTGACTGTAGAAAATTACATGCCACACATATAGAAGATTGCTTGGGATTGTCCTTAACCCACACACACACACACACACACATAATCAGATTTGAGTCGAGGCGAGCATGCTGACGCAAACACTGCTCTCTGACGCCCTCTGATTCACGCTCACTTAAAAACCTTCTGCTGCCAGGCCATTTCATTCTCACCCGCTCTCTCTAATACAAATGAGTCTCTTCACACATACACACACACACACACACCAATAAAATACACTGAACCTCTATTATTGATAACAGCTACTCTGACGGTCTTCCACTCATCCCAAAAGAGTTTTATTGTTCAGAAGTTGCTTTTAAATAGCTTATGAGACTTAAGGTTTTCAGTTTTGCTTTAACTGTGCAGTATCAACAATAGCGTTTCTTACTTTTCTTTGCAGAAGATTCTTGTAAAATCTATTTTTCACAAAGTTTTTGAAATCCTTTCTGAAACTTTAGAAGAGATGCAAGTGAGATTATTAGGGTCTTCTTTTCAGTTGAGAGTCAGTGAGACTACGGCAAGCCACGTCCCTTTCCTTTTTCTTGCACGTATCTTGTGAACGTTAACTGGGTTACACACTTTACCACTGTTATGTCGTAATAAAGTTGAAATACAGGCATCACTTACACAGAGAGAGTTCTGTCTAGTGTTGGTTGAATTTATCTAACAGTGTTACTACATTTTCAATAGTGTGACAGTAGCTCAGACTTTTTAGAAATTCTGAGTGATTTTAGTAAATTGATTCATCTATTCATTGATTTCCTGAATCCCTGTTTGGCAGTTACATTTAAAGGATACAATTAGAGTTAAAAGGTAGACTGGTCTAATATGAATCTGAAAAGTAAGACTGATTACCATTAGTTAACTGCTATTTGGTCAAACTAGTTATTAGGACACAGTTAATGCAACTAACCCCTGGTCTCTGGTGGCATTCTGCATCTTTTTTCTGAGTTGTCTGAAATATTGGGTAGCCTATGATAGTTTAAATGTGTTTATTAAAATCTCATGGATATTTTTTATTTGTATTTTTAAAACCACGTTTTACCTGATAAAATGTGTTGAGTGATTTTTGGAGAAAAAAACAATTAGGTTCAATTTGACCCCCACCATAATGTTTATACCCATATTTTTAACCTAATACATATATAGTCCATCTGGATAATTTTAGTTTTCTATAACACTTTACAATAAGGTTCACTACTTTCGTAGTACCCCCATACTACCCCCAAACCTAAACTTACCCGTTTGAAATGACTGTTCTAGTAACAATATACCATTATGGTCGCTAATCCCACTCATACCTCTAAACCTAACCATAACTGTACAGTATAAGAAAAACATGACAGACAGATATGTGAAATTACAATAATTTATTTATCACAAAATGTCAAAACCAGTACCAAAAGTAATCCAAATGACGATGTGTTGCAGTCGCAGTCCTCTGTGGTGACACTGCGCGCTGCACAGAGTGGGACACTTCAAAGGTCGGATTTAAAACCACAGTGTACAGTATACTGTAGTGCATGTTTTCATGTCATTACTAAGTTATGAATTTGTTGACTGCTGCATTAGTGGAGGAAGGACAGCAGTATACTTTTGCTCGTTTGGTGATCAAATAAAGTCTTGTAGACCGCCACTTGAATTGAACGTGATGCTTCCAGTGTGTGTGATACCGGATAGCTGCGAGTTCTTCTAGATGCTGCGCTACACTTTTGCCCATTGTGCGACTAACATATTTTATATTTTGATTAGATAACCACAAATGTTCTACAATAGAAGCTGTTAAATTGTGGAAGTACACAATATGTATGCAATTTCAATACTGTGGCCTTTGTGTAGATATTTAAAGATGGCCATGTTTAGCTTGATTGTTGATGTAAAGTGTTACCATTACAATATGAGTCCATTTGTAACATTAAGATTGATCAAAGCTGTAGAATAGAAGTATTGTTCCTTGTTAGAGTGTGTTAATTTCAGCATTTACTGATATATTTAAAAAAAAATGTAGTTGCTTTTGTTAATATTAATGAACGGTGAACTAACTGTAATGATCAATATATAATTAATATTAATATTTTTATTTATTTACAAAGTATGGTTCTACTTTATTGGCTACTTTTTTATTTTAAATAGTAGAGCACTATTTATTTTCCGTTCAGTATCCATTTTAAAAACTATCGGTCGATTAATCGTTATCGGCCAGTGTGGTCCAACCTATCGGTATCTGTAAAATCCAGTATCGGTCGACCTCTCGTTTTGATGAATATGGTCGTTGTTCAGGATGGAGATGAAGATCACAGATAAAGGCATGGATTTGGTTCTGTTCCTCACAGTCATATGGATTTAAATAAAATTTGTAATTATGTTGCTTTTTTTTTATGGTTCTATTGTCAGTCGCAGCATGCGTTTTGTGTCTAATCGATTACAGAAATGATATTCATTTTAATGGTTTAAAGTAGAAATGCAGTTGAAAGCATAATGCCATAGGCAGTGTTGGGGAGAATCTAGTTACATGTAACAGAATAATGTAATTTAATTACAAAATAAATGTAATTGTAATCATTTACAATTACGAGAAAAAATTAATTAAATTAGTTACTTTTGAAAAATGTTAATGATTACAAAAGTGGTTACATCTGAATTTTCTCACACATACAGATTTAATTGACTTCTTTCATAAATTGCATTGACTGCTCTAAAATGAGACACCAATCTTTCAGAAGTTTAGGACACAAAATAGGACACATGCTTATTCAATAATTGTTTTATTTCCGTTTTAGGTTGATGCTGTCACGTGTTCTTTGTGTTTTGGTTCCGTTCTCCTGCTCTCTGTTTCTGTTCCTCGTGTGTTTCTGTGGTTTTTGATTAATTGCCCTGCACCTGTCATTCATTTGCTCTCGTTTGTTCAAGTATTTATACAAAATATAAATATAAAGTATTTATTGTGGTGGCTGTGTGGTGCTTTAAATGAAATTATTACACGGCTCTGTGTTTGATTCTGACTGGTCAGTCATGACATTTCAAGGTACTTTATTTTTGGTGGAAGCTTTGCATTTGGTTAGCTAATAAAATATTAAAAACTCAATTCAATATCATTTTCACACCCCTGAACTCTTTGTGTGGACCCTTTTCACAAGCCTGTGATGACGCGTTTTAACGGTCATCATCATCATAAATCCTTTACATTTTTTTATATTTTGATTTTTAAAAATATGTACGTGCATTTATAACACTATACTTTGTATTATACCACCTTTTCATCAAGTTACAAAAAAACTAGTTAACACTATGCAAGGGTGTTTCTAATGCCACGTCTATAGGAGGAACGGTAAATTTGACATTTTTTTCCTTTGATTGAAAGTCGTGAAAACACTATTGTGTAGTTTTTTGGGGTTTTTTTGCTATTTGAGCAAATGTGAATCCAAAAAAATACATTTGTGGTACTCTCCCATTCACTGCTCTCGGATTTTAACCAACTATCTCGACTTCCGCTATGAGAAACCCGGAAATGTGAGAAAGGTCCATTGGCTTTTCCGTCTTGTGCCCATATATGGTTTTCCTGTTCCTGCCCTCGTTATGTCATTATTAGTTAACCTTGTATCACCTGAGTCTTAGTTAAGTTCATTGTAATCACCTGTCTGGTTTCAGTTCAGTGTTTGTCGTCTTGTCTCGTCTATGTGTACGTGTGTTCCTGCCCTGCTTGTGGATTTACCCGTTTGGACTATATTAAAGACTTTTGATTTCATTGACCTTCGTCTTCGTGCTTATCCTTCAAACGTAGTTGTGACAATTCTGTCATCCTGGTATCGTGGACTCGCTCATTTCATACAAACGCAGCTGCTGCCATTTTGCTTTGTACACTGTAATGGATTACAAGATGACTAACGAGTACTTAATTATTTATGTGGTAAAATGTTGTGTAATAAAAGTGGTATGATTGCACTGTAAAATGTCTGTCTAGTTTGAACTTGTGGCTTGCTAGCAAGTGATTTCTTCATTCAAGCTTTGCGTTCAAAATTTTCAACTCAGATTAGTGTTTTGTGTCTAATTATTTACTTTTGAAGCAAGCAGCTGTGTAATAAGTGGGATAATGTACATCCAGCCAGTTGTTATTGCAAAATAAACATGTATTTTATCCCTTGCTTATTATAATTTTAATTCAAGTGATAAAGGATTTTGAAAGTCTCAGAGTAATCAGTGTTGAGTGCTGCTGCCTGGTTTAAATGTTTCAAAATGATTAACAGTTGAAATTATTAGAAATTTAGAAAGTAATCAAAAAGTAATGTTACATTACTTTAATAAAGTAATTGGAAAGTTACACTACTTATTACATTTTAAATCGAGTAACTTGTAATCTGTAACCTATTATATTTCCAAAGTAACCTTCCCAGCACTGGCCATTGATATGACAACTGAATACAATAATAATAAAATTAATGCTGCAATTTCGTTATTCATAAGGATTCATTTGTAATTCAGTAAAGTTGTTCATACGTAAATAATTTATGTTTAGGTGTCGTCAGTGCATCAATATTGTACGTTAAAATCCTGAAAATATGTCAGTTTTGTACGTTTAGATGCTGTAAATACGTCAGCATTGTACATTTCAGTGTCTGTAAATATGCAAGTAAATTTAAGTTTTGTAGAACCACATTTTACATAAAATATATACGAATTATCACAAGATAATATTGTCTGAGCAGTTAATTCAGCTCTTTTTTTATGGTGGATGGGAGGGCAGAAGTACCACTACCTGTTGTGTTTTAGTCAGTAAAATGTAAAAAACCATAATGAAGGTGCATCAGGAAATGCAATAAGTCATTTAGCTTTAGTTACAGAGTTCAGCAAATAAATGAGAAGAAGCACTGGGAAAAAATAATAAGCCACAACCACAAATGTCTCCATCCGGACCGGATTAGATTCCTCACAGGAGATAGCCGAAAAACAATAGGTAATTTGCTCGGCTGTGTAAGAAAAACACAGACATTTCCAATTGGGATTAAAATAACAAAGATTGTCCGCGTAGCACAGATTTACCTGAGAGAAAACTAATCCTGTCCAAACAGGGTTTAGGAGGAACGATTGAGGCATTAGAAAGATCTCATTTGTGAATTTCTTTTCTACAGGTTATGCTTCTCTCTCTCTCTCTCTCTCTCTCTTTCTCTTTCTCCCTCTGGCTGAGGTGAATGTTTCTTCACCAACCACCCAGGAATAAAGAATTGCTCTGGGAAGGAAAAAAGAAGAGACCTCTGTCACCTGCTTGAGGCACCGCTTCACCAGCCTCACTGTAAGGGTGGACATTAATTGTGATTGAAAATGACATTCCCTTCTCACACACACTCATATCCCCAAACACGGATCTACACAGTCAGTAAATCTTCATTTGGTCGTTGTGCGGGAGACTGTGGAGGTTCATAATGTTCGCGAAAGAGAAATCTTTCTATTTCATTTCTCGTATTCTTCTTTTCCCACTTGCTCGGCCCCGTAAGGGCACTGCCTGTGAAACCTTATCTTCTTTTTTCCAAGCTATTCACCTTTTTTTTTTTTTTTTTTTTTTTTCAGTTCATCTGGGACGTGAGAATATGTTTAAATATTAATTTATCATTTGAGCTTGTCATTGCTCTCACAAATCACATTCCAAAGTCTCTTTGAAAATGACAAGCTTAAAACTGGACAAAGCAAATTCTCCAGTCCACTTCACCCAGATGGATTGTGGTCAAGTGCAGGTTTGCGTGAACTTTGTGTACCACAGAGACATCTTTGATGGACAGAAGGAGCAGGCTGTGGCAAAGGGCTCTGCTTCAGTTTGAGATGACCTTCTTCAAATTGTCAATCCAGAGCTGAAATGTCTCAAAAGATCAATATATTGTTTTTCTTCTCTTTTTCTTAGTACTATTCTGGTATTCCTTCCGTCTTTTCCCTATATTCAAAATCTTTGGTTTGTTCACCCCTTCAACGTACTCAGTGTTCTTGTCATTTTCCGCACCATTAGTTGAGGAAAGATTAGTTTTCAGTGAATTCCAGCTTTGAAGTATTTAATCAGTGGGACAAGTGAGACTACAGAACTAGTGAAACCTTGGTGTTAAAGTTAAGATATTTCAGTTCAAAAAAGTCATAATGGCTGAAGTTTTTGAGTGAATCACAGTGTCCCTGTCAGAACTTTTTTTTTCTTTGTTACTATATTTAAGTAACTTTTTTCAAGCACTTCATCAGTCTATTTTTATTTTGGAAACTTTCATGTCTACAGAACAACAGGAAATCCACACCACACACAAGTTCAAGGTCTAAGATCCATTGAGAAACTTTTTTTTCCCCTGAAGATGTTTATATTAAGTGTAACAAAGTACAAAAGTGCACAGAAAAGTTCTTCTTGGACTATATTCATAGTTTATACCTCTTGAGAATAATTATATATAGGCATAAGCATACTTAAAGACACTAATTTGAATACAACTTTTATGCTTTTCATTTTATGTCTGTACACACTTTAAAGCATAACACCGTGTCTACACCGGACGCGAGCGGCGCGGTGCAACGCGACAAAATACAGTAGAACCACTGATCCATTATAGATCAGTGAGTAGAGCCCATTATAATCAATGATGCTGTCTACACTGGATGCGGCGCGGCGCGGCGCAACACGACAAATTCCAAACTGCTGCCGCGTTCTATTTATGACGTGCTCACACAAAGTTCAAATGATTTGCAACCGTCGCTTTGTGGCGTCCATTGTAGACAGACTTTAGCTGTTGCGTGTAGACACGGTGTCATACTGTACTAGTAACCAAAGAAATTTACATTTGACAGCTCTGAGATGCATAGCAATATCCAAAACATGAACACCTAGGTGAAAAAAGTGCACTAAAATACACGTTACACTACTGTTCAAAAGTTTGGGATCAGAAATGTTTTTTAAAGAAATCTCTTATGCGCAAAGTTGGATTTTTTTTAAATCAAAAATAAAGAAAGAAAAAACAGTAATATTGTGAAATATTATTGCAATTTAAAATAATGGTTTACTATTTTCATGTACTTTAAGACATTTAAGAACTTTAAGAATTTATTCCTGTGATGCAAAGCTGAATTTTCAGCATCATTACTCCTGTCTTCAGTGTCACGTGATCCTTCAGAAATCGTTCTAATATTCTAATTTATTATCAATACTGGAAACATTAGGAACCTGTAAAACTATTTTTCCGGATTCTTTGATAAATAAAAAGTAAAAAGGAACAGCATTTAAAACAGAAAATCTTTTGTAATATACATTGCCATTGAAATATTTAGGGTCAGTAATTTATATCTTTTCTTTTTAAGATTTTTTTTTTTCAGCAAGAATGTGTTAAACTATTAGAAAGTGATGGTAAACACTTATATTGTTAGAATATTTCTATTTTAAAAAATGCTGTTTATTTTTTTTTCAACTCCATCAAAGAATCCTGAAAAAAGTATCACAGTTTCCAACATTGATAATAAATCAGATACTGTTAATAAATCAGAATGTTTTCTGAAGAATCATGTGACACTGAAGACTGGAGTAATGGCTGGTTCAGCTTTGAATTATGTGTATAAATTATATTTTGCAGTATATTAAATGGGAAATCCATTATTTTAAATTGTAATAATGTTTCACAATATTACAGTTTTTACTGTATTTTTGAAGTCTTTAAAAACATTAAAAATCTTACTGATTCCAAACTTTTGAACGGCAGTGTATTTCAGTTCACTTAGAACACTTCCATAATGTACTTAAAGTGCTCTATTTTCACACATTAATTGTGTATTTAATATAATAAAAATTATGATTTAGTACTTAGTAAGATAATCTAAAGAACATCTAAGTGTACTCAACTGTGCTATTTTGAGATACTGTGAATATGAACTAAAATGTGCTTGTAACATACTATCTCTTTATTTAATTACATATTTTTCATAGGGCTGTCAAACGATTAGTCACATACAAAATAAAGGTTTGCATTTGCCTAACATATGTGTGTACTGTGTGTAATTATTATGTATTTATAAATACACAAATTAATGTATATATTTAAGAGAAATTTTATTTTATGTACAAAGTCTTTTTATTTATATATAATATAAATTCTATAAAAAATATAATAAATACATATACTTATAAATATTTCTTAAATATATATATATATATATATATATATATGAATGTGCTTGTATTTATATATACATAATAATTACGCACAGTACACAAACATATATTAGGCAAACTCAAACTTTTATTTTGTATGCGATTAATCACGATTAATAATTCCCTTTAGATGTTACTTGTTGCTAATACATTTGAAGAGTTTGGTTCCAAAACGCGATAAACGGCTTTGTTTTTTTGTTTTTGTTTTTGTTTTTTGTTTTTTCTATTACAAAATTGAGTTCCTGCTTAAATCAGTATTGTATCTGGTCGATATTGAAAACGCAGTTTTTAATTTTACGCAAAATACGATATCCGCCGTGTTATTCTGTCATGTTTTCTCCCTTTTCTCCAAACTGCGACAAACGCCAGTCTCCCTTCTCTGCAAAATGCGCTACATCCGCTCAGCCAATCACAGCGCACCATTTCACGCATTGTAAACAGTAAAGGCGGTGCTTTGAATACACCCCGCATCCTAGTTTTCAGCGTTGAGTAATGTATCACAAACATATCTGACATGTCCTTTCATAAACAAAGTGTAGAGAGAGTGTAAATAAGAGATTCATTGTGCAGTGTAGAGAGTTTCGTTGATTATAATATTGTGAGATCGCGATGAACTAAGATGAGTGACAGCTTATAAATGAATGAATGACAATTATTTTTAAGTGAGTTTGTAAATGAGATATTGATTTAATACAACAGTTAAATAAACAAGAAGTTAATATTAAGTGACTTACATCGTCTGACTATAACACTATTGCCTGATTTTGCTCTATTTCATCATCAAAAATAGTTTGAAACAAAGCCACAACTAAGCCGCTGCGCATCTCCATTCAAACACAGCGTTGTTTCTTTTACGAATGAACGTGCGTTTTCTAGTGACTCAATGAATCAATTACCCATTCATAAAAAGAGTCACTGTCTTTATTCCTGAATGAAACAGCCGTTCGAACGAATCAAATGAATGATATGATTCAGAAATTAAATCAGTGACTTACCGCCACCTACTGGCAGTATTAGTTTCATTTTTATCTTATTTTTAGTTATTAAAATCATTTTATATTTCTGTTCAAAATTGTATATTTAAAACATTAATTTCAACAAACCAAACTCTTCATTTCTACTGTATTATATTCATAGAAATCAATTAAAATAGAACTTAGTGATAGAACTTAGTGACTTAGTGAAATCCACTAAAATTTAATGTAAAGCAAAATTTCATTTGAAGTGTTAGTGCTAAATATTGTATTGATATTAAGTGTAGTACCACAGTTGGAAATACTTATAACTACTACATTAGTAATATATATATTTAATAAAATCTATTAAATTTAAACTTAGGATAACTATATAAAAGTGTACTAAGATTGGATAAATTTTTAAAGCATTCAAAGCACACTTTTAAGAAATACACAAAACTCCTCTGTATATTTTTGCAATAGTATACTTTATTTCAATGCACTAAAATTAATTTAAGTATTAGTAGTATTTAGTATACAAGTGCACTGAAGTACTGTAGAAAGTAGAAATATACTTTTAATTAGTGTATTTAAAGTGTAACTTCTACAGTTTTAACACAAAAAATTAAGAATGTACTACAAATGCAGTTGCTTTTAGTGAATTCAAGTACAGTTTATTTTTACCTTGTCAGGCTGATTCTTTTCTAATCAACCTGTGGAATCAGTTCACAAATCGCAATGAATGATTCATTCATGAATTGGACTGATCCGACTGCGAATGTTATTGAGTAAACTCACTGATTCAATGATCTGGTTGGACAGAGTCTCCAGTTGAACTATTCAAGTGAATCGACTCAAAATGTGGCAAGAACTAGATGCTTGAGAGTGTGTGTGTGTGTGTGACGATGTGAAAAGTTACCAATGCAAATTTTAGTATTGATTATTGTAAAAAATCTGTTCTTTTAAATATAAAGCTGGGCCGACATATTAAGTGTTACAATCTTTACATGTACATCTGTCTCATTTCCTTTGCCTGTAATGTCTCTAATTCTAGTTTAACTCTTTAACGTTTAACTTCTATTAATGTTACTGTTTATTAGTCCATTTTTTAAATCAGGTATGAAAAATAAACACACATAAACATATTACAGCAGCTGCATGCTTGAAGATAATTACATGGCACTTTCTTATGACCGTAATTAGTGCTATTGGGAGAGAGGGACCGTTACGCTGTTATTTCATGTTATGATCTGCGACTCGAGTAGCGTTAGCGCAAATGCAAAAGAAATGAGATCATCAATCAAGGCCAGATTAGCCCCCTGTGGAGAAAATGCGGGGACTTTAGAAAACAAATAAAGGGAGAAACAAATAAACAGACAAATAAAAAGATAATCGACTAGATGAATGGGTAGGCAGGAGGAAATGGAAAGAAATTGAAGTTGAGTGACAAAAACAATAGAGGAGGGGAGAAATGCTGTGTTTAGGGCGAAGGGTAATTTGATGTGAGAGAGAGAGATGGGAAACTGATAGAGAAGTTATGAGTTAAGAAAACACATGTGGATTCGGATTCAGGAAAGAGCAAATAAACATGGACAACAGAAAGTGGATGTATAAATAAAAAGACTTGCATTGTACACAGCTCACAAAAGAGTGACGCGAGAAGATACGAATAAGCGAAGCAAGGGGAAAAACAGCATGGAGTTGAATACGTAGATCATAGTCAGGTGAATGCTTTCACATTTGTTTGATGTCAGCCAAACAAAAGGTGGTTTCACAACATACACGCCATTACATACAAGTCTCTGCTCTGGAGACGTGCAATTCAAATGAAATCCGTTTCAGCCGGCCTTTCACAACACCACTGACAGATAAAACAGACAGTCTATTCTTCAGCTCATTGTTGCTTTTGAATCACTGAACAATAGGTTCTGCGTAAAAACTTTTGTAATTAGTTGTGCTCGCAAAGACGAAAATCACTGTTACTTTAGGGTAACCATGTTACAAGTCCTCCCGATTAATTAGAAATTCTATTTGAATTTGAAATTCTAGCACTACTCTGCTGGACTTCATTACCCAGTGCTCTGTTTGTTGTTAGAATGACAAAAAAGGTTTAAAAGTTACTTTTTTAATTTAAGCTGCTCTGCCTCAGTGGTCAGAAATCCCTGATGGCACACATATATCACGGAGACGTCTATTTGATGTCTTCATTTATATCTGGAAGACATATTATTTAGAGTGTTTGCTCATCTGCAATACGTCTATAGGATGTTTCCTATCAGATGTCAAATAGACGTCTATTAGATGTCTTTAAGTTGTTTATGTTAACCTGACAACGTACAGGCGCCTGTCAGATGTTTGTACACAGCAGATGCTTTCTAGATCAAGTGATATTTAACAGACATTTTGCAGACATTCGTGTGCTATCTGGGAGTCAAAATAATTGATTTAGCCAGTCAAATCAAAGTGGTTTACTGTTTATACTGGTTAGTATGCATAGAAGCAGAACACGAATTCCAGTACGAAGTGTCAGTGCCTGAGTTTGCCTGCCAAACCAGTCCTGATGGTTAATGGTAAAAGAATGGCAAATGTACTACATAGGAGGAAAATAAATGAAATAGTTGCCGGAAGATTTATCATTGGGACCGTGTAATGACTGCTGCTTATGTAGGCTTGTAATGATGATTGACAGGACTGAATAATTAGGCTACTCCCAAACCTACATTTGGAACAAAATTTTTAACAGTGAAAGAGAGCAAGGTAAAATGGAAGTAGCAAAA
This sequence comes from Labeo calbasu, assembly GCA_019740295.1. Taxonomy (NCBI): domain Eukaryota; kingdom Metazoa; phylum Chordata; class Actinopteri; order Cypriniformes; family Cyprinidae; genus Labeo; species Labeo calbasu. The sequence goes on along the minus strand of JAHKKF010520927.1, from coordinate 616 downwards.
CATTTAATGAGATGGGAGTTTTTCGACATGCCCTAACTGTCTTGAACCGGAAAAAACAGAGCTCAGGCAGAGCTAGACAAGGCGAGCATTTGAGGTTAAAAAGTATATAAATTGTCAATTTTTCTGTAGAAAATAACCAATCGTTATGCTAGATAAGACCCTTCATCCTTGGCTGGGATCAGAGCCCTTTAAAGCTACATTTAAACTGCATTTTGGAAGTTCAAACTCGCAGGTACCATTGAAGTCCACTATATGGTGAGAAATCCTGAAATGTTTTCCTCAAAAAACATAATTTCTTTACAGCTGAAGAAAGCAAGACATGAACATCTTGTGTGACAAGGGGGTGAGTACATTATCTGTAAATATTTGTTCTAAAAGTGAACTTCTCCTTTAATATTTAACAAATTTTAGGCTACAATAGAAATGGCTGAAACTAATCAACTTTTGTTTTGAAATGTGGCAGTTTTAAATTGAAAATATGGTATTATCTATATGATTTGTGTAATTCCTAACTGAATGTGATAAGAAAAAATGAGTTTTGAGTTTTCGTCATATTATGCATACAAATAAAAGTGCATGTGTGTTATTATTTGCAAATAGTTCAAAATGATTAGTT
>JAHKKF010520922.1:0-11056 GCA_019740295.1 Labeo calbasu | reverse complement strand
TTACAGTGTAACCAGATTTAGCCATTAATATGTTTTTAAGATCCTGAAAAAAGCACAAATGTCAGGGCATGTCAAAACTTCTCCAGGCCCCCAAAACACCCTCAGACCCCAGAGGGTTAATTGGTACTGAAGGATTGCAGGGCTCCTCATCTGCAATCCCCACAGTAAACGAGGATCCACTTAGCCTGAGAGCATAATCAATATATTGTTCCAGAGACCAGTGAATTTTTCCTCCAGGTAGGTAGGAACGAATGGGTTCATTTAATCCGTGGCAGAAAATGTCCTTAAGTGCCACGTCATTAAAAGTCACCAAATAACACAGCTCACAAAAATCAGTGACATAATCCTCAATAGGCTGGTTACCTTGGCGGAGGCGGAAGAGGCATGATGCTGGATCCATGGTGGATCTGTGTTCTGCAAAGTATTCTGTAACGGGACTCGTGTGAAGCGTGATAGATCCAGGTGCGAGCTTTATTGTACAGATCGTAGTCAAGACAGGCAAGGTCAATCTCCAACAAACAGTAGGGCAAGGCGAGAGCGTAATCCAGTAAACAGGCAGAACGTCAAAATACCAGTGAGCCGTCCAAAGTAACAAATAAACAAGGCAATGAAACAAGGCAAAAACTATGACAAGAAACAAAACAATGACCGTGGCAATAACAAAACAATGCAATGAAACAGGGAAAATGCTTGGCAGAGTCCATACAGGCAAAACAATACTTTGCCACGCCTGTTTGGCATGGCCCTCTTTATATGGCCACCAAACAGGAAGTAACCATAGAAGCAGCAGAGGAGCGGTAACAGTCAGTCCATGGGTGAGGGTTCCCTCTGCTGGCGTGGCGTTACAATTGCTTCAAGTAAAAAAAAATGGCTTTCCTCTTAACAATGTTACGTAACCCTCTGCAATTTAGAGAAACAATGGATAAAGACATAAAACAGAGATCTATAGAATACACACAAAAAAATTAACCCAGATGATTTCTATAAAAAGTTATAGCAAATCTTAAGCTGTTGCAGCAAGTGTGTACATGGATGAGAACAGCAGTCCCTTAATAATGCAAAGTTTTTTTTTTCTTCCTCTTATAAATTTACAAATTAATACATTTGGACTGGAGTCTCAGTCTCATTCAAGTCTTTATAAAATAAAATAGGAGAATACCTTCCTTTTCAATGCACAGAAATTATGCGTTATTGCCTCTTTTATAAATGTATGAATCCTATCATCTGGACTGGAGTCTCAGTCTCATTCTCTTCAAACAAAATAAAGAGGAGAGTACCTTCCTTTTAATGCAAAGATTTTTTTTTATAAACAAAATGAGGAAAGTACCTTTGCACTTAAAGAGGCTGTAAACATTTTCTTCCAGTTCCAATCATCTTAAGTACAGTAGGGCTTCCCTTGTAGTTCAAGTGGGTGGAGAAATCTCAACGCCGCCTACAAAAGCACGGCCACCGACGAAGAAAGCTTTCTTGTTTTCCTTACGTGCTTTTTCGACAGCGGGCCATAATTTCAGCCTTCTTTCTCTGTTGGCGGGAGACAAGTCTTCAGTGATCCTCAGGTGAGATGCCAGACAGCATCCCTGAAAAATCGTGATGTGAACTGGAATATGATTCCTCTAAGAGTGCTGCTTCCAGGTTTGTGACGACCAAGGCGATGTGCAACGTCCACGACGTCAGGCAGTTTATCTTTATGTTGCGGCAAGAGACACTGGCATATTTTGATGACCCCGCTATGGACATCTTCTCCACTTTTTCTCTTGAAGCCCCTGAATTCTTAAATTCCATCTGCGGGAATAGCCCTCCAGCAATGATAGACGTCTCTCTTGCTCCTCGGCACTCTTTTCAGCTTGCTTCAGTCGAGTTTTCATAGCAGTGACATCGGCGCAGATAAACTCAATCGTTTCCTTTAACTCTGTGATTTGTTTTGTGTTGACACAGACTTCTTCTTTCATTTAATTTATTACACACAAGTTTTGTTCCACCAACTTCTCTAGCGCGTCCGATCTGTTCTGAACCAGCCGAGAAAGATCCGAGATCTGCGATAGGATAACCGTTGTATCTTTATCCACAATTCTGCACTGCTAGGGGGCTGGCGATTTACAGGGAGTTTCAGGGAGACATGGAAATTCCACTTCCGCCAGCATAAATTCTTCTGGTTCATCGTCCTGTCTGAGATAATCGTGAAAATTTTTTGTAGTCAAGTCACTCGTAGATGCTTTCACAGAAGTTTTGGTCAACTGTGAACTGCTGCTAGTTATACTAGCCATATTAGCATGTATAGTTGATGTTTAAACTTTCCAGCCTTCTTTCCAGTTCTTTTCCTTTTTCCACCCATTTTGGTCTTTGGCGAATCACTGTAATATCAAATTAAGTTCACTTTCAAAATTTACTTTGCAACAACGTTACAAAAGTCAGATTACACTGTTAGGATTGCAGAGCTCATCGAAACGTGTGCGATCAAAGAGCCATCTTGTAAATCCCCTATCTAATTTGTTTGTCTAATGAAGTGTCGACAGATGTATGAAAGTACACAAGTTAGGCTACGCTGTAATTTAAATGCGGCAGACTTTAACGGACAGTAAAACAAAGGCAGAATACAGTATAACAGTAACTCCAGGGCGGCACAGTAATATTGATGAACAGCTAAACAAATTCAGAGCACCATAACTCAATCTGATCGTTCCAAAACAAAGTCAAAGAACGGTAACTGATGTTATACTGTGTTCTGCCTTGGAATTCTAAAATGAATTCTAAAATATAAGAGTTACATGTTGATGAATGTTTGTGAGAGGTACTTTTCAAATGATTGATGTTACACTAAAATAAAAACAACAATGTAGGTTGAGAAAAGCACTAAGCAGGACTCATCTTAGAGTCCATCTTAGGACTCACACAAACTAATCTTTTATTAGATGTATTAAACACATTTATTCAGATGTCATTTCACTGACAGAAGTTCAGCTGCAATATTGTCATAAAGAGACTCCAACCCCTAGTTTCACAGACAAAGCTTAAGCCTAGTTTCAGACTTAAATGAAAGACTGAGCTTTTTAACTGAAAGAAACTTGCACTGGCTGATCTTAAAATATATCAGTGCCTTTGTTTTGTCTTAACATGTACACCAGTAATGCTTTTTTTTTTTTTTCTAAGGTACATTTATTTAAAATAATAATAATAATAATATTTGAACTATGGCCTAATCCTGGTTTAGTCTAAGTCCTGTTTGTAAAACCACGTCTGTATCAAGGCAAGGCAAGTTTATTTATGTAGCACATTTCATACACAAATTCAAAGTGCTGTACATGAAAGAAATTAAAATAATCATAAAAATAATCACAACAATAAAAACAAGGAATTTAAGAACATTTAAAATTATTTAAAAATTGATTTAAAATGAATTAAAACAGTTAAGAATAAATCAAGGCTATTCAGTTAGCTTCATTTGAGGACCGGATTATTGAATTGAAAAACAGAAGTGCCCCAAAGGGGTGGGAGCCTTCCCGTTCTGAGGGTTTAATTAAAAATTAAATTGAAATGCATATTCAGCAGTAAAATGAACTTAATATTACCAACACCAACATCTACAAAAGGTTAACATTAGTGCCGTCTGTCAATCGATTCAAAAATAATAATTATTTGCACATTTTTTCTGTAATTAATCGTGTATCGAGACTTTTTTACTAAGTCACCATTATACTAAAAATGCTACTGATGTCTCTATTAAATGCAGTTTCCCCTAAAAATTAATTATAGTCATTCAAAATCACAGTATAATTGAAAGCTATTATTTTACAAAACTTCACATAAGCTATAAATTGAGCATTTATAGCTTCAATAAAATTATTTTTTTAAGCTACAGAAGTTACAACATGTCTACACAAGATGCAAGCGGTGTCATGCAACGCGGCATGCATCTGACACACATTAAATTTTCTCTCAACTCTTTACAGTCATTTTGGGCTTTAGAATTCATTGAAGACTGGTTAAAACCATGTATTTTGACTAATTGTATGTGTACAGCCAAACGCTCAGACTTTCAAACTATACTCTATTTGATACTCCTTTTTGTCCAGCGTCTGCGTTATTTCTCACCAGACGTTTGACCGATAACACTGTCTTTATAGTTGTTTAAACTAGAGTTGTCATTATCTCTTAACTCCCTCACATGAACGCTTGTTAACCCCCAGAGTCTATCGATGTTGTGGTCTCCGGGAGATTGTTGCTGTTATGTCTCTTCCTGTTCTTTTTCGTATGTGCGACCTGCCCGTACTCTCTTGGGCCGGATGAAGATGATTGGTGAGCCGCCTATTGAACTGCCCTGCAGTATAACATCTCACCATTCTGATTTATCATGCAGCTCAAAGCGTTCTGATCTGTCTATTCTGATTCATTACACAGTTTCACTAATGATCCAGACAAAACAGTAAACCCAGGATAGAGCGGCTGAGTGAATGTGGTCTGAACTGTGTGGATGAGGCTCATTGTGTCAGAGACGCTGTAGAAGGACAGAGTTCCTGCACTCTCATCCACATACACTCCTATTCTACTGCTGATGGACTCCACAGGGAGATCAGTCCATACGTTATTGTGTGTGAATGAGTATCTGGAGGAAGTGCAGTACAAACTCCAGGACTGATCATTATATCCAAAGAAACACTCATCACCATCTCCCTTCCTGCTGATGCTCTTATATGACACTGATATACACACACATCTAGCACTACTCCACTCCAGCTCCCAGTAACAGCGTCCACACACACTCTCTCTACACAACACCTGATGCACACCATCAAATCTGTCTGGGTGATCAGGATATGACTGTTTCTCTTCCACATGTGTCACCTTTCTGTTCTCCTCAGACAGAATGAGTTCAGTGTTTGCTGTGTTTGGATCCAGCGTGAGAAAACAGGCATCTGAACACAAGAACAGAGACATTTAGAACAACAGCAGTCACTACAGATCTGTGTGTGTGTGTGTGTGTGTAGACATACATTTCTTTAGTCCTGCTGCAATCCTGGATTCTCCTCCATGATCCACACTAGAAAGCACACAGAGTCACATTTAGTTAGTAAACAAACAAAATCATATTATTATATTTTTTAAATTATGCTATTGGCTTTCAATGTGTATGAAAACAAGATTATCAAGACTTTAAAAAATGTTAAAAGTGCGTTAAACAGACTAGCAATGTTCTAAAATCTGCTAGCAAAGTGCTAAACATGCTAGAATAGCACTAGGATGAGGGTTGCCAGCTCTCACAGACACTTTCAGACTCTGTCTCTCACTGCTTATTTCACAGTAAATAAGACAACTCAAAAGAAATCACTAAATCTGCTCAGGATTTTTCCAGTGGTCTTGTTGCTGTTTTCATTGACTGAACTGGGGCCTGTTCCATAAAACAAGTTTAAAAGATGAAAAATCAAATATAAGATTTCTTTAACGTCTCCTGCTTTCTCCTAAACAGAAATGAGGTTATTTTAAGATTGATTTGAGATTTTTCTTTGAGTCTCTGGCTTCTAAAACTTGTCTCCTGAAAAAAAAAAAGCACTGTGGTCTCCTTTCATTTTTTTTATATCATCATTACACACTGTGCTTAGACTTTACTCCTTGGAGACCCTGGATGTCTCACATTTGTCTCCTCAAAAGAGATCTCAATAGCATTTGTGTTATTTCCATTTATGTCGCATTGCCAAGCTCCGCCATTTTATTCGTTTTAAAGATGCTGATGCCTTGATTATTGTAATTCCCTTTTTAGAGGTTTACCTGCCAGTTCCATTACCAGGTTACAATATATTCAAATCTGCTTCTAGACTACTGTTTTCACCCACACCAAGCTCTCTGCTCATCACTCCAATTTTGTTAGTCTCGATTGGCTTGCATATTGCATATTGTATTAAATACAAAATTCTCCTGCTCACTTTTAAATCATTGCATAACCTGGCTCCCCGTTATCTCTGTAAACAGCTCCTCCCCTATCCCCCAACTCGCTCATTACGCTTCTCTGATTATGGTCTTCTCAGTATCCCCCAGTGTCACCTTCAATGGGGGGTAGATCATTCAGTGTTGGTGCACCCAAATTTTGGAACTCTCTCCTCCCATCTCTCCACTGTGTCAATAATATTCCTGAATTTAAATTACTTCTTAAAACTCACCTGTTCTCTGAATGTTATCATTCATAAGTTATGTTCTCCATGTTTTTGTTTTCTGAATATTACCATTCTCATGTTGTGTTGTTTTCTCATTGTGTCACCTGTGCTTATGTTTGTCATGTTTGATAAAATATATTGATGTTCTTCTTTTCTAACTGTATTTTCACTGTAAAGCAACCTTGAGCACTGGAAAGGTGCTATATAAATAAAATGTATTATTATTATTATTATTATTATTATTATTATTATTATTATTACACATTGTGCTCAGTTTTTAAAAAATGTGACCCTGGACTACAAAACCAGTCTTAAGTCACTGGGGTATATTAGTAGCAGTAGCCAAAAATACATTGTATGGGTGGAAATTATTGATTTTTCTTTTATGCCGAAAATCATTAGGAAATTAAGTAAAGATCATGTTCCATTAAGATATTTAGTAAAATTTGTACTGTAAATATATCAAAACTTAGTTTTGGATTAGTAATATGCCTTATCAAGAACTTAATTTGGACAAATTTAAAGGCGAAAATGTTTGAGCTCATATCGACACATTTGACTTGGTGTACACTTTGTAAAGTTGTTGAGATCACTTCTGAATTTTAAGGAGACAAATATGAGAGCTTCTCAGTCTTTAGAGCAGGAGAAAAGTTTGAGCACACAGTATGATGTTGAGATCTCTTCTAAAGCTTTAAAAGAGAAAGACATGAAAGATACAGAGTCTCTAGCTTTGGAGAAAAATCTGAGCACAGTATGTGATTTCGTTGAGATCTCTTTAAAAACTTTAAAAAGGAGACAAATAAGAGACCACCAGAGTCTTTAGTGTAGGAGAAAAATCTGAGCACAGTGTGTGATGTTGTTGAGATCTTTTCTAAAACTTTAAAGTAGATAAATATGAGACCAATAGAGTCTTTAGTAAAGGAGAAAGATCTGGGCCCGTATTCATGAAAATTCTTAGTGCAAATAAAATCGCTGCATGCAGAAACACCTACATACTCGCATATAAACATATAAACTTGATCCATGCATATACACCTATAAACACTCGCATATACATATAAACTCGATGCGTGCATACGCACCCATAAAACATTCATGCAAACATACAAAATAATATTCACAAATGTATACAATTCTGATAAGAAAGACACATGATTTCATATATGTATGAGCGCAAACTTTTCAGTGTAAACTGTAGGCATTTACACTTAAATCCAGCTTCGCTTATCGAAACATACATAAAAAACGTGCATATACACGTATAAATTGCTCACATATACAAGTCACAAACTTCTATAAGCAAAGTGATCACACAAACAATTACAGCACTTTCAGAACCTTGTTGTGTCACTGTTCAATTTCTATCAAATATGTTAAGTATGAGATCGACAGCATGGTAAATACAAAATTTCATGAATGAATGCATATGCGTATTTTCTCTCACACCCCTCGTCAGGTTGGAAAGGGTGGGGGTACTGGTATGTATCAGTCTTTGCTTTCATCTTTCCGTAATGCCAAATCTTCATATTTCCACAACAAGATCAACAGTGCTCCAGACACGCATCCTCTTCAAAATATTCAATTCTCTCCTCTGTCCCCCTCCACCACCTCCCACCACTTCTATAACAGGTGATAACTTCACCACATTCTTCACAGACAAAACTAGAACAATCAGTGGTCAGTTCTCGGCTCCACACATACAGGAACTCAAACCAACTACATCCATAGCTAAAACTCCCCTCTTCTCCTTCTGTCCCCTCACTGAGGCAGAAATTAACCAAATCAATCAATTTCATGTCCTTGATTTAAAAAAATTATAAATTTGTGTGATCTCTGGTTTTATGAATTAACTTTATGGCTTGTTTTTGCAACGTGGATAGATGTGGATAATCTGCATTTTTAAATATTGCCCATGCCCATACATGCCCATTTTGCTAACTCGCTAACTAGCACATTATTAAGAAAGGCGATTTTGCAAAGATACATAAAAAACCCTATACTCATTTCTGCTGTGGATGCGAACATAGATGCATTTAGGTAGACCACCGGACGCATTTCCTTCTAAAATAAAAGTAATGTTAATCCTCTGCATCTTCAGCGGCTCAGATGTTGGGAGTAAATGATGACTGCTATGATCATTATTACATCCAACAACACAACACTTCAATCGCTCAATCGTCTTCCCCTGCACCGGAGACAAAACAATGGCAGACAGTTCGCAGCTCAGTCAGGGCGGGTCTAAGGTAAGACAGTCGTGTCAATCAACTATCGTGGGAGCGGCCTTTGTCTGTGTGACGTCACGCAGACAAGAAGCTGCGAATGACCTGGTTTGAAAAAGGGCATATTACTTATAAAGATTAAAAAATACCACTGGGTGGATTTTTATCATGATAGGGTGGTTGTGTACACATGCTGCCAACACATTCACATTTATGTTCAAAGAACAGGTAAAAGTGAGTTTTGAATCTGATGACCCCTTTAAATACGCTAATATCAGTGCGCCGTAAAGCATGTGAAAAGATTTGTGGCCCAGAACATGGCAGTCAACTTCTTGGCTAGTTTTAGGTACCAGACAAGACTTGCTGTTAACAGGTTTTTGTTTTTTATAGTAGACAACCTTGCTGAATTGTTGTTTTGTTACCTGACAAAACTGATATTTTCCAGAGCTGGATCTGATATTCCTGGCATGGAGGCATGATATAACATGATGTAATACAGCAGCTCCCAATCCCAGTCCTCACACATGTATTTATTTACAGAGGTATATTATGTCACACATTTCTAGTAAGTTTCATCTGTATGTGAAGACGCTGCAGGCGAGGAGTGGGATTGGGAACGGCTGATGCAATATATACACAAACACACAATACACACACAGAGAGACAATAAAGAGTATGAAAAACTCTTGCTGACATACTTGAGTTTGTCCAGTGTGTAGTTTGAATCCTGTAGTTTGTGGTTAAGTAGCCTGACTCCTAAATCTCCTGGGTGATTGTAGCTCAGATCCAGCTCTCTCAGGTGTGAGGGGTTTGAACTCAGAGCTGAAGACACATAACCACAGCCTTCTTCTGTCACCATACAGCCTGACAATCTACAAACACACACAGAAATGGTCCACATCACATTAGTATGGCAGTTAGATGTCACTAACACACAGTCATTTGTGTGATAGCTGTCATTTCTTATAGTTTTTGTCACACTAGCAACAAAAGTTTAAACATACATTTATACTCCAGTAAATATGTCAGTAGAAATGTACTAATGAACAGGAGCAAAGTATTTGTACATTGTCACTGAAGACCAGGGGTCGAAACCTGAAGAGCCATTAAATAGATAAAGAGTTTAGGCCTTGTCCTCTCTCATCTTGCACTGTTGTCACTCCTCCTTTTATCCTCTCAGAGCTCCTCCATGGGACTCGAGACCGGTGAGTGGCGCAGGTGTCACTCATTATCATTTACTCCACCGGCCGCGCTCTGCACCCACCGCTCTCGGCACACTTACATTGACATTTACATTTAATCATTGAGCAGATGCTTTTATCCAGAGCAACTTAAAATGCAGACAATAGAAACAATTAAACCAACAAAAGAGCAACAACATGTAAGTGCTGAGATCGGTTATGTCATTTCTTGAACTTTTAAAATCAAAACAATGACTGGAAGCCAAAAGTACAGGGGTAATTAGTTGACAATGGCGTGTCTATAAGAACAAAAGCAGCTGAGTTTGAATGTACTAAAGTCTCTTAATGTATTTAACAGTAGCGAATCGTGATTCTTGAGCCTAGGCGCTCACCCCTACCCTCGTTGGGGGGAAGAAAAAACAAAATACCAGCCTAGCTTACAGTGTCCTCTTCTAAAAGTCATCTTTAAAAATTCCACCTCTGAAACAAGAGGCTATCCAAGCTTAAGGCTGTCCACACCGGACAAGATGTGCGGCCCTGCACCGTGCCACACCTCGTATTTAAAATGTGTGTGCATTGTTTTCCATGTTTGTATGCACAACGGTGGTACCACTGGTGACTGTCTGCAGATCCCAGCTGCAAATCTGGGCACTGTTCAAAATCCTACCGCTCCACTATTTGGCTATATGTCTAAGTGCAGACGCCAAGGCCATGGAGGCTGATCCACCATGGCTCCCTGGACTGCCTTTTCCGTCATGGTGCCCGAATACGATACTGCCCTGGAGGTTTTCCGTCCCGCCTGTTCTGAGGGGCCTCCAAGGCACCCACCGTCCCACCCCTTGATCGTATGTGGCACAAGGACGCGCCTTCTGGGAGGAGCCGATATTTCACACCCATGGACTGTATTTGTGTTTGTTTTGCTCCCCATGTGCTCCGTGACCTCCATCTCCTGAATTTCCTGCCTATCTTTTCTTTTTCATTTTCTTTCCCTCCTCATTCTTTCTTTCCCTGTTAAATAACTTTTGTTTTCTAGCTTTATTTTTTATTTATTTATTTATTATTATTATTATTATTATTTTAGTATAAGCTATTCAAGATGGCAGTGGTGACAACAATGGTAACAAAAGAAAAGAAAAGAAAATTAGTTACTATACTTTGAATTTTAAATATATTCAAATGGCAAAAACACTTCTTTCTCTCTTCTTTTTCTTTACATATATTTTTCTTTTTATTATTATCAATAATAGCAATGTGTACATACTGAATTTACATAATATATTATTTATTTATTTTATTATTATTATTATTATTATTACCACTACTACTACTATTATTATTATTACTTATTTATACAAACTTATTCTTCTCATATGTATTATATAATGGTGGGGAGTATTGGTGCACAATACATTGCAGGTTTGTCCATATGTTTGTCTTTGGTTTTGGTGTATTATTTTTGTTTTTTACTGTCTACTTTCAATAATAATAATAATAATAATAATAATAATAATAA
>JAHKKF010520918.1:0-11800 GCA_019740295.1 Labeo calbasu | reverse complement strand
TCATAGCCACAGGGTTGGGAAGGTTAATTTTTAAAATGTATTTTCAAAATACATGCTTTAAAAAGTAATATGTGTTATATTTCGTTAGATTATGCCTCTTTATATGTTCTTAGAAAAAGTTTAATCTTGCAGTTTTGCAAGGGTTTTCCATGGACGTCATGTACTGTTGCATTTGTCATGGAAACTCAGATTTACATTGATAACCCCTGTGGTAAGTCTGAAGCACTTGTCCATCAGTCTATCAGAGCTAGACTGAAAGTTAGCACACTGTCCATTGGGTCATAGTTGTGTTTGTTGCTTCATCAGATCAGAAATGTAGCATTACATCACTTGTTCACCAATGGATCCTCTGCAGTGAATGGGTCTTAAAACATTACAATAATTCACAAGTGATCCACAACACTCCAGTTCATCAATTAACATTGTGAGAATGGAAAAGCTGCATTACTGTTAAAAGGGTCATCGGATGCAAAATGCACTTTTACCACCCTTTAATGATAAAAATTCACCCAGTGGTAACATCATATCCCCTTTTTTAAATCAAGGCATTCTCAGATTCTTGGCAGAGTGATGTCACACAGGCCCCTCCCACAATTGTTGATTGACCCTGGTGTTCAATCCCACAATGCACTGCAAAAATGAGTGTACAACCAATGTACATTCAATGACTAAAGAAGCACTTAGAGAGTTGCACGCTCAAAGAATTGCCGCGTCTCACCAGAAGATGGCGCCCACAGCTGAATCATCCATACATTAATTTGACAACACGCTCGTCCACAGCGTAATACAGCGTAAAACACAGATATAAATTCATTGTAAATTAATTATAAAACTGTTTACCTAGAGTTTATATATAATTTCCATGTCAGAGTTCAATATTAATTAATCATTTAATCTTACTACTGGAGCTGCCCATTTGCCAGTTTAAAATGATTATTGAACAGCAAGCACAGACTATGCAAAGGCGGCAGTCCTTCCGGTTTACACAGTGTCTGAATTCACTCGTTTTCATTCACTCCTTCAAGCGGACTGTATTAGTGGACTAATGTAGGGAATAGTGAATGAGGCTATAGGGGATGATTGCTGGTACAGCCCTTGATTAGCTGGTTCAGGTGTGTTTAATTAGGGTTGGAGCAAAACTCTGCAGGAAAGTGGGTCCCCAGGACAGGGATGAAGACCTACGTCATAGACTTTTCAGTAAACCCTAAAGAATCATATCAACTTGTGGAAAATGGACATCCGATGACCCCTTTAAAATTAATCATTAAGACGTTTTGAACTTCCAACTATTGCTTTTGGTTAAGTCCATAATCCATAATATTGCTTCCTCCAGGGAAAAAGTCATCTTGTCTGAATCAGGAGAGAAATCTGCACAGATCAAGCATCGTTTACAAGCCAAAACAGCTGTAAACAAATATGTAGGTGGATTTTGATGTGAGAGACAACAGGAAGATGGACTTTTTTTTACTGGTTAATATGGACTTTTGGTCAGAAGCAACAAGTTAACAAATTAATGATTATTATGTACCTATACCTAATATGTACCTCATCAATGGATTGGGGTGGTGTGGATTGCTTGCTTGGATAGCTTTCTTTCAGAGAAGAAACAAAATCATCTACATCTTGGATGGCCTGAAGCTCATTTTCAGCAAAAATCTCATTTTGGGTGAACTATTCCTTTATTCTGATAAGAGTGTGCAGAAAGCCAGCGTGTCATCGCACAAATTTCTCCAGCAGATATTACTGACCTTCGGAAGGAACGCAGTAGCAAATCCTTATTATAGTCTACGTTAAAGCTCAGATAGGGTGGCTAAAGCATGTTACTCACCCTCTCGCTTGGCTGAAACTGAAGTAAAGAATATAATCAACCTTAAGAACCCAATATTAATGCTGTCCAGTTCAAACTGTGCTGAGTAGAGGACTTCAGTACCATGGACAGGTCTCAGGACAGGATCAATTGTTTACACACTCACTGCTGAAAATCTCTCATCCTGACCAAATCCAGTGGAATGTCAATGACGAGAACATCGTGCTCATAAGATGGAAGAAGGTCCTAAACAACACCAAGCCATCCCTGTGTAATTCAGAGATGAAATGTAAACACATGAGATACATTTATCCCATGGGGATTTCAAATATTAAGGTGAGGCACTGGCACAATGTACCTGTGAGTGACCAAAAGGCAGATAATCATCCAAATAAACCAGTAAGGTGATTTGCCTTTTGCTACAGACGCTATGACCTTGTTGAAAGAAGGGATTTCGTTGCAAACTTTCGAAACCATTGTGAAACCCAAGAGTTTACAGCACATACTCTCCAATCCTACAGATCAAGCAGGAGGTGTTGTGTTGCTGGATGTAATAATGAACATAGTGGTCGTCATTTACTCCCGACATCTGAGCTGCTGTAGATGCAGTGGATTACTTTTGTTTGTGAAGGGAATGCGCCTCCCGATCTACATATATCCGTCTATGTCCTTCACTTACAGCAGAAGTGAGTATAAGCCTTTTTTTATGAATCTTTGCGATCGCCTTTCCTTATAACGTGGTAGTTATGAAGTGTAGCGGCTAAATACGGCTAAAGTAAACAAGGCCGTCTTTCCACAGAGAGAAGAGAGGGGCGGGGTGAGCAGAGCTCATTTGCATTTAAAGGAACAACCCCTTAGAATGAGATGATTTTTGCAGAGCTGATTTTGGCAAGGTAAAAAGGGTGTTGTTTTACAAAACCATTAAGAATTTTTAATCAAAGTATATTAGAGACTTTTCATTAAGACCCTAAAGAATCATATCAACTTGTGGAAAATGGGCATCCGATGACCCCTTTAAGAGTAGCATGCTAGTATGCGCTTCTGACTTCAACAACAGCTTCTGCAACATGAACTCTCAGCTCCAAATGTATGGGCGTGTCCCAAATCGCGTACTTATGCACTATTCTATAACGGTTTGTAGTATAAATAGTGTGAGCAGTGTGTTCACACTGAAAATTTCAGAAATTAAAAGTGCACTTTAAATACCCGGATGATGCACTTAAATAACCGAAAAAACTAAATGCGGAATGTTGAACACTTCATGCACTCAACTGTCACAGCTTTAATTATGTAGCGGAGGGGAGGGGCTATCAGACTCAGACATTTATGAATACCAAAATGTGGACCACAAAACCAGTTTTAAGTAGCACAGGTGTATTTGTAGTAATAGTCAAAAATACATTGTATGGGTCACAATTATTGATCTTTCTTTTATGCCAAAAATCATTAGGATATTAAGTAAAGATCATATTTTGTAAATTTTCTAACATAAATATATACATTTTTGATTAGTAATATGCATTGCTAAGAACTTCATGTGGACAAATTTAAAGACGATTTTCTCAATATTTAGATTTTTTTGCACCCTCAGATTTGAGATTTTCAATCAGTTGCATCTCAGCCAAATATTGTTCTGTCCTAACAAACCATACATCAGTGGAAAGCTTATTTATTGCAGCTTTCAGATAATGTATAAATCTCAATTTCACAAAATTGACCCTTATGACTGGTTTTGTGGTTCAGGGTCACTAACCTTATATAATTCAAACACTACATGGTTGAGTGCATAGTGCAAAAGTACATAGTGAATAAGTGATAGATAGATAGATAGATAGATAGTAACATACGTTTATGTACACATAAAAATATGTTTTTATGGTATTTTCTGGTCTGATTTGGTAACAGCATTACAAAAAATTGCTAGATATAGAAATATGTTGCCATATATGTAAAAATAGTACATGTTTTATGCAATTTTTTTGGCTAGTATTACAAAAAGTGTGTTGTGTTGTTCTTGTCTGTATGAACGTAAGGTTTGCTTACAGTTTACATATGTTTACAGTTTGAATCTCTTTTGTATCAAACAATAGTCATGGTATAGAAATTCACATTACATTACAAAAATTACATTTATCCCATGAGGATTTACATTTTTTGGTCACACTTTATTTTAAGGTCCAGTCCTGGCTGTTAACAAACCATTGACTGTGGCTTTTGCCTCAATAAACTCCTAATTTGATGCTTATTAATAGTAAGGTAGTTGTTCCCCAGGTACTGGGTGGGATTAGAGATGTAGATTATGGTGATGCAAAATAGGTGCTTTATAAGTACTAATAAACAGCCAATATGTTAATAACATGCATGCTAATAAGTATCCAGTTAATAGTGAAAATTGTTCTTTTTTTTCTTCAGAGAAGGCAACATTTATCAGTGCAAAGCTTATAAATGGTTAAATATAGGCTTATGCATTAAAGATAAAGCCAATCACAGTTTAGTATGCAAATATAACAATAACGCCATTGCTGCCTGTTTATATTTTGAATGGCTGAATATTAAGTATATTTAACTTCCTTAACAAAAGCCTAATATCGTTATTTTACCGTTCATCCCTGTATAGCCGCTTTGAAACAATCTGTAAAGGGCTATATAAATAGCCTAAAGATGATGTGACACAGATGGCACAACTAAAGCAGAATAATATGCAAAAGAAAGTATGCACGAAGTCTGTGTGTTATGCAAGCACTATAAAAACAGAATGTCTGATAAATACACACCATATAAACGAGGGCTGTTCATAAGGCTGCATGTGCTTTGCAGCATCAGGGGAGAAACGGACGGAGAAACACTGAAATCCCTCATGACGTCACGGGGAGAGAATGGGAGAGAGTCAGCAGCGCATACAGGAAACAGCGCTCCCCCTTTAAATATCACAGTCATGCCTCAGATGGATCTTTAGAGGAATCGCAAACCTCCAGAAAAAAACAGCCGATATCCCATCATTTCCATCGTCTACCGCGATATGAGAGACGGAATTTAAAATCACGTCTTTATACATCAAAATTTAGGTGAGTTTCGAATCGCATCCATTCAAAACCCGCGACTTAAATTTGAACAGTCTTTTGTTTTTGTACAATATTTATTATTTAAAATACACCGTGTTGATTATGTATAATTTATTATGTATCAAATAATCGTACAGCATAGGTGGTACTCACAGTTCACGGCTGGTTTCTCTTTGTCCTTTATCTTGCCTGTGTTTTCTGCGCATCCTGCCTGCACCATCCAGCACTGCATCAGTTTACTGGCAAATAAAATACGTAACGTATTCAAAAATATTTCTACCAGCCGTTTTAGCTTGCATCCATGTGCTCACCGAGATGCTGCTCCTGTGTTGAGGGAATAAGGGAAACGAACTAATCAGGAAAACGTACATGCCAGACTGGCAGAGGTCTCATTGGCCAACAGTCTCTACTGACTCTGGTTATATGTAAAACATTTAATATAAAAGCCAAGGTTAGTTTGATTTAATTTGCATTCATTTTTAAAAGTCTTACATGTATTTTATGCTTAATATGTATCTATCCAAAGCAATGTTTGTAGAAAATTCCCTATACTGAATACTGAAGCATTTGTGTTAGGCATGAATTCATGTTATGCAATACAAAATACATTAATATGATTGATATGGCTGATTTTATGTTTAGGAGTGATGCAAATGCAGTTTTAAATTGCTTTTGGTACGCTGTCAGAAAAAAACAAAGCTGTCACGTGCATGGTACCTTTTCAAAAAGTACACCTTTGCACCGTTAAAAGGTGCGTTTAGATACATATTTGTACCTGTAGTGTGCATATTAGCAGCTTTTAAAAAGGTACTACTGCCCCAGTGATGGCTTTTTTACCTTTGTCTGTTTGTATTTCATAATCATTCCTTTCAGTTTGCCCCCATCCAGGTCTTTTTAAGCGACACCATGCCCGAACAAAGCAACGATTACCGGGTGGTTGTGTTTGGAGCCGGTGGAGTGGGCAAAAGCTCCTTGGTCTTGCGCTTCGTGAAGGGAACGTTTCGCGAGAGCTACATCCCCACTATCGAGGACACCTACAGGCAGGTGATCAGCTGCGACAAGAGCATCTGCACGCTACAGATCACAGACACCACGGGCAGTCACCAGTTTCCCGCCATGCAGCGTCTGTCCATCACCAAAGGCCACGCCTTCATCTTAGTGTACTCCATCGCCAGCAAACAGTCTCTGGAGGAGCTCAAACCCATTTTCGAGCAGATCTGCCTGATTAAGGGGGACATAGAGAACATCCCAATCATGTTAGTGGGCAACAAGAACGATGAGGTGAACGGTCGTGAAGTGGAGACCAGTGACGGAGAGGCCACGGCCAGGAGGTGGAAATGTGCCTTCATGGAGACGTCAGCTAAGACGAATCACAACGTTAAGGAGCTGTTTCAAGAGCTGCTCAATTTGGAGAAACGCAGGACTGTCAGCCTTCAGATCGACGGCAAGAAGAGCAAGCAGCAAAAACGAGCCGAGAAGCTTAAAGGCAAATGTGTGGTCATGTGAAAAACAAAAGTGGTTTTATTTTCATGACACTGATGCTCTGGCTAACACTGTTTACACCTGAAAACAAGAATGTAGTACATTTCCAGGAACAAGGATTCAGCGAGACTGTGGTAAACCTTTCTTTACTCTGCGGAACACAAAACTAACATTTTCGAAAAATATGTTGGCTGCTCTTTTCCATATTACGAAGGTTATACCCTAGGGTTATTAATTAAGGAATTCTTGTTCTCTGACACAATTTCCTGGAGAAATGCATAGAAAACCAATGTTCATAAAGTTCTCATTTTACTTACATAACTTCTGTAGCTTGTGATGCCGCTGCAGGTTTGCATCAGATTTCAGCAACCAACATTTTCTACACTCTTAAAAATGAAGGTGCTTCACGATGCCATAGAAGAACCTTTTTTGTCTAAATGGTTCCAGGTAAGAAAGAGATGGTTCTTTAAAGAGTGAATGGTTCTTTTGTGGCATCGCTGTGAAGAACCTTTTAAGCACCTTTATTTTTAAGAGTGTAGTCTCTGTTTTACTAGAAATGCCAGGTAAACAGAGTCTGATGTGCATGATCCCAGTGGCAGTTCTAATACCCTTTTTTATCAATAATGTAGACTAACAATTACAAATGACATTTCAGAACAGTAATATCCGTCCTGCACATTAGCTTTATAGCTGTTGTGTGGAGAACAGCAGCCCTTACTGCACAGTACTGCATAACAAATACATCACATATGGCAGTTCATGATCGCATATATCGGCTGAATGGGAACATGTCAAGGCATGCAGCCAGTAGTGAAGGTAGTAGTCGACTAAAATAAGCTAAATGGTTGTTTCTGTGTTAGTTGTGCAATTTATTATCAAGTTTTTAAGTCGGGCTGCTGTAGTTTTTATTTCACTTCCATATGCCTTAGACTGGATTGTATTTAAGCTTATAGTTTTCTTTGTAGGCTGTTTTTCTATTAATGAGTTTATAAATGTGCTTTTTGAAAAGGGAGTTCACTATTTTCCTAGTACAGTATTTGTATCAAGGGATATTGTAGTATCAAACGAAAAGATCAGCTAAATTCATGTAAACTTTAATTGTAAAACTTGAAAATTGCACTGCAAAAACTGATTTTCTTAGTACTTTTGTCTTGTTTCCTAGTACAAATATCTAAACGTTGTTCAAACATCGTGTTTCCCTTTGAATTAAGGTTTTTCTTTCCTAGTTGACAAAACGTATGTCTTCTCAAGTAAATATATCTTAATTCAAGAATGTTTAGATATTTGTACTAGAAAACAAGACAAAAATGCTAAGAAAATCTTGTTTTGTATTGTGGCTGTTTTATGTCTGAATATTGTACACAATAATATTAATTGCTGACGAAATGACTATAATAACTGGCAGTAGTGTTTTTTCGAGTGGACTAACATGATCTATCAACTACTGTAGCCCTACATGTTTACACATATTTAGTGAAATATCAGCAAGTGCTTTTGAGAGTTATATATTTTGTAATGATATATTTTTTAGCATGACAGGTCTTGTAGAGTGAGCTATTAATCAAGTGCTATACTGTATTGAAACTCACTTGTCTGGGTAGAGTGACGTAAACAGCTGTTTATTAGCTATAGTACCGGAGACCTTTAAATCGATATTTAACTTGAATCTGTGCAAATGTTGCTAATGAGAATTGATGGCGATATGTAGCTATTATGGATGCAGGAATTGCTTAGTCCCAAAGCTTACAGTGGGTTTCTGTTATACAGTAGGAGTTCTGATATATAATACGGTTTTGATGAAATGCCTGTATAGACATCATGTGTGCCTACAAGTTTATATGACTGTATTAGAGGTTACGAGAATAAATAATAATATGCTGTGTCAGTATGTCTTACTGTATGGGAGGTTAATGACAGCTGCTAGTGTTTCCTAAATCATCACATGAAAATTGTTTAAGGGTTTCAACAGAAACTTGCTCCCTTTGAATTTGAACAATTGTGTTAAGGTCAGTCTACCAGCTGCCACGTTTCTGTGTGTACTCATTCAAACAGATGATGAATGGTTTGACTCTGAGCAGAAATGATGCTGTTGTGTGGGGAAAGGTGGGGGAAGAATGTGTGTGGTATTTAGACATGTCAGAGTAATAAGCCCGCCTGGCTCATTACCGGCAAGTCAAGTGGCCTGCAGTATAATAGAGCACCTGCCAGCACTTAACAAGCATCAAGCCAGTAACGCAAGCTCTGTCACGTTGAGCAGAGCCAGACTCCGGCAGCATCATGCACCATTAATCTGAGTAAGACATTCTGTTATTTAGAAACAACAAAAACTGGCAGCAGCTTGACAATCATTTATAATCATATAATTTATAATGACCATGCATGACGCTCTGAAATGGACTATAAGAAACAGGAAGAAAATAAGAAACACCATATGTAGTCAGTATGAGGAACAGACAGAAATGTAATTGCTTTTCACCACTATTCCAATTAAATCCAATTATATATGGTCCAATAATCTCATTAAATATGGTCTACAGTATATGGAGCAGATTGCATGTTCATGATATCAGATGGCTTTTATGTTAAACCTGACGTGAGACCAAACACTGAATTGCTCCGTATTTAATTAGAGAGCTCCAAACTATGATTTTTAGAAAAACAACTCATTTGTAAAATGCATTCACTTCTGAAATGATTACAGGTTCAATGAACTTTTTAAAGCATTTTAATCCAGGTTTATACTATTGTTCCTTTATTTAATTCATCTTGATTGATAATACATTAGTAATACATATTAGTGTTCATATAAATTAACACATTTAAAAATGTATAAAAGTAGCCATATTATTCACTGTTAGTCATCTTGATGTGGACTGAGACTTTAGATCTCTCTAAAGTACTACTGTACTTTTGTACAGTACTGTGCAAAAGTCTTAGACCACTAGTATTTTCATCAGCTAAAAAATGGTTTAAAGTAAGTTAAAGTCGGTCTTTTGCTGTAGTGTGTCAGTAGGAAATATCAGATTACATTTCCAAACATTCATTTTGCCATTAATCGTAATAATCCAGTGAGATTTTTGTTTGCACAAGGAGTCTGACAACAGCCAGTGCTCTGCACAGAGATCTGATCTCATCATCATCCAGTCTGTCTCTGGAATGACATGAAGAAACAGAACAAACTCAGACAGACTAAATCCAGAAGAACTGTGACAAAGTCTCCAGGATGCTTCAAGAAACCTACCTGCAAAGCTGCAGCACTGTTAAAAGTTTTAGGCACTTGTGTAAAAAATGCTGTAAAATGAGGACGCTGTCATGAATAGATCTTCTTTATCAATTACCTTCTATTAACTAAATGAAATCAACATTTGGTGCGACCATTCGACCATGCGTTTACAGCAGCTTTTGCCCTAGGTGCACTTGCGCAAAATTTTTCAGGTAGCTTTGCAGGTAGGTCTCTTCAAGCATCTTGGAGACGTTGCCACAGTTCTTCTGGATTTACTCTGTTTCAGTTTGTTCAAATTCAGTTTGGCAAACAGAATGTTTGGAAATGTAAACTGATATTTTTTACTGACACGCTACAGCAAAACATAGAAATAACTTACTTTAAACCATTCTTTAGCTGCTGAAAATACTAGTGGCCTAAAACTTTTGCACAGTACTGTACAATATATCCACACAAAACAAAGGATGTGTTAAATAAAAATTGGAGTAATCAGTAGGGGTGTGACGAGACACTTATCCCACAAGACGAGACGAGACACTAGACTGGGTTCACGAGAACGAGATGAGATGAGATTTTAAACTTTTTAAAAGAAATCCTCAATGACGAAATATATTGGGAAAAACAATATTTTATTCAACTGAAAACACAAAATGCAAAAAATATAGGTGCTTTATGATTATTAAACTTCATGATTCTGGATAAACTGAAAATCACGTTTTTTAAATAAATTGGAGATCATGATTCTCTCACGATTCTGAAGACAAAAAATAGAAATCTAAACAAAATAACGTAATTTACTAGTGGTTCTGACAAAATGTTCATTGCTTAAGTCTTTAAAATATATATTCTAACATTTAAAAAATAAAAAATGTCAGTGTCTCACTTAATAAAGACTTGTTTGACTATTGAAATCTTCTGAATGAATGATTCAATGATAAATACTTTTTAAACGTGCAGTTGTCGCCACCTCCTGGCAGAAGAGAATAAGCATTACAGTACATACAGGTGTTAAGATACTTTCGTTTTAATCGCTATGTAGACAATATGTGTTTATACCCAAACTATAAACTTTTATCCCAGTACTTCTATTATTTAAATGTCTGTGGAGCATGAGCAGTGTGATGTGAAACAATCGTAATAGACACCGCTGAATTGTTGTCATTCATAAATAAGATCGCGTAGGTGTTTGAATAGAGATTGTGATCTTTTAATGATTAATTATGCAGCTCTAACATAAACACTGCAAAATGTTTTGCGAAGATATCCTCACGAGACACATCGGATCTCGCGACATCTCGTGCCACGAGATCTCCTCACATCCCTAGTAATCAGTCCTTTTAATAAATATAGCTGCTAGCATCAATAAGGGGCACAGAGGGTGCAGCAAGCACAGCAACCACTGCAACTGCAAGCACAGCATGAACAGCAAGCATAGCAATCGCAGCAAACTCATCAAAGCACATCACACTGAACAGTCTAAAAGCTCTACAATGTGCATTGCAAAAGCACAGAACTCTCTTAAAATTTTGAATATAAATACATGTGATGTGCCACACTGGATTCAAACCCATGACCTGAAAGGTTCAAGGCTTGTGGCTTAGCAGAGTGCGTCAGCACACTTTCATTAGGCTGCTGAGAAGAGCTTTTACTGTGAGAATGAACACACAAAAGTATTGCTTTCCATGTTGACCAGATTAGAGTGCTAAGCTAACATAATGCTTAAGAGCATAACATTATGCTTAAGAGCGTAAAGAATGGCAACCGGTTAGCATATTAACTAATTAGCATGTAAAACTAACTAGCATAAGTTAACAAACAAAGGCGCGGTCAACTTCGGAGAGCTATTTTTTGGGAATGGAAGCAAATATTAAAAATCTGTGTAGTAATTTCTGTGCAGCTTGGTCCAAAGATCACATTTTGGACAAAACTGGACAAAATTTGTAGAAGTAGCAAAAAACTGTTTTTTATTTACTTAAAATTGGAGGACAAACAAAATGAAGGAAAATGAAAAATGAGACATCATCAGAATAAGTCAAGGAATCTATTGACACAGAGAAAACTAAATTTGGACAATGCTTTTAAATGTTATAAAAAAAACACGTATATTTCTGGAACACTAGGTGGCGCTGTATTCAAATTTTTCAGGTACCTACAGGACATGCCATCGATGATCCCTACCAATTTTTGTGTCAATATGTGACCCTGGACCACAAAACCATTCTTAAA
>JAHKKF010520916.1:0-17296 GCA_019740295.1 Labeo calbasu | reverse complement strand
AACCTTCCCAACACTAACAATAATAGCACTGAAATAACAGTGATCAAATGATATTGACAGCTACATTGCATTTCCACATAAACACGGAAAAAAGTGACTCACCAATTTACTAAATCCAGCCTTCAATGTTGTAGCGTTTACCCCCAATATAAAGGATTTCATATCACGTACACCGAAAACAATAGGGGGCTGTCAAATCTGTGGCCAAATCATTTCGGTGAAGACTGCTCTCAACCTTGAGCTGCTCTTAGCATCCTGTCAATTTTTGATGGCCTGTG
The DNA here is from genome assembly GCA_019740295.1 of Labeo calbasu. Taxonomy (NCBI): domain Eukaryota; kingdom Metazoa; phylum Chordata; class Actinopteri; order Cypriniformes; family Cyprinidae; genus Labeo; species Labeo calbasu. The sequence continues at coordinate 17,018 of JAHKKF010520916.1, read as the reverse complement.
GAGGCAAAGAGTGAGAAGAGAAAAAGCCAGATAGAGGTTTTGTTTTATGTCTGTGCAGAACTTGAGGACAAATAAGGTGAAGGAGAGAATGTGTAACTGCATCTCTGAATGCCCACCAGACACTAAGGGGATGATTTGCTTGAAATTTCCCAGCTCTCTTCACAGTTCACAAAACAAAGATAAGCCAAACGATAATCGCTACAGGTTCGGCTTCAGACCAGTGCCGTTATTATGGTACACATGGGTCTAAATGTGCACACAGACTTCAGAATGATGTGTGTGTTGAACTGCTCGCCACAGGTGGTGTGATGTATATGTGAGCATTTGCCTTGAGGTCTTGCCACAGGCACGGACAGATGGACCAACCAGCCAGCCAAACCACTTTCACATGAGATGAGGGGAGGATGGGGGGAACACAGTTTCTTTATTTACTTACAGGTTACCTGAGGAAATGTCATGTGGAAATGTTATAACTGACCTTGCTAGCTTTCCAAAATACTTTGGCGAATCCAAGTCGATGACCCTGAATGCAGTTTTTCTAAAAAGTGACTTGGGGTCACGGTATTTGTCTGATTTTTCCCCCGCTCAGTTTTTTGAGACACGTCTACTTTTAAGACTTTTCTTGTTCCTTTTCCTCTTCTCTTCAGTGATTTGGCTCTGACTTCTGCAGGCTTCTGGCAGTTCTTGGGGCTGAGATGTCACTTTGTGTCTTGCTCTTCCTCCCCCTTTGCTTCCATTCAGTAACCTCCCACACTTCAGGCTGTCCGGCATCCTGCGTTTCTCCGTTCCCCATCCCTCCATCTGTCCACTCCATCCACATCTCGTATTTCCATACTGATGAAAACCACAGCAAACATCCGCCCTGCTGAAAACATCAAACAAGAAAATCGATCCTTGGGTAACTGCGGTATGACCATGGGGTCAATGGTTTCCATTAAAAAGTATGTGTGTATGTGTGTGTGTGTTTTATAATTTCTAAAAAGTCTAAAAACTGAGTATCGAAACACAGGGTGCATTCAGTTGAGCGTAATGGCTGCTTTTGTTAAAGATTGAAGAATGTTGCATCTGAGACAGGGTGTCAGTGTGTGTTAGCCTCCCCTCATCTCTGTCTATGTATTATTCAGTGTGTGTGTGTGCGTTTGTACCGAGGCTGCACTGAATTTGAAGGCTCATTACAGTGAGGTCAGAAAATTGTTTGGCCCCTGCAGGTCGTCAAAAATAGTGCTCACATCAATTTAACCAAACAGAACTGATATGAAATCACAAATCAATACTTGTGAGATGGGCTTCCTTGTTACTAAGATGAAATTTATGTCTCATTGCGGTTAGAAATGTCAACTTGTCTAACCATCACAGATTTTATATTACTTCACAGCGTTTGTTCCAAACAATGCAAACTTATTTCTATTATTTTCATTTTGGCACAAAAGAAGACCGTTTTTACCTTGCTGCAAGCATTGTGTTCACTGACGTGTGGGAATGGAATGTACTGATTTAGCTAAGACACATCTGCCTATTCAGACCATCTTGCCATTTCCCTGAGAAATCTGTGGCATTGCATTACTCTTATAAATTAGTGCAAGAGCAAAGTAGACGGTGATAAGTAATACCAGCTGTTCCATTGGCATGCATACCTTTCCTCAAACCCCCTCTGAGATTAAATTGTGGATGAAGGGAAATTAAAATGTAACACATTGGACTGATACAGGTGTATACAGAGTTTTAATATACTATTTAAAATATATATATTTTATATACAGGTTTATGCAAAAGTTTGTGCAGAATCTGTGAAATGTGAATAAGAGGGATCATACAAAATGCATGTTATTTTTGATTTAGTACTGTGCTGAGTAAGATATTTTATATAAAAGATGTTTACATATAGTCCACAAGACCAAAAAATAGCTGAAATTATTAAAATAACCACCTTCAAACCCATGGTTCTTAATACTGTGCGTGGTTACCTGGATGATCTACATTTTTTGTTTTGTTTTGTGATGGCTGTTCATGAGTCCCTTGTTTGTTCTGAATAGTTAAACTGAGCACTGTTCTTCAGAAAAATCTTCCAATTTCTGCAGATTCTTCAGTTTTTTAGCATTTCCAGCAGTTACTGTATGATTTTGAAAATCCATCTTTTCACTCTGAGGACAACTGAGGGACTCAAACACAACTATTAAAAAAGGTTCAAACATTCACTGATGCTCCAGAAGGAAACACACTGCATTAAGAGCCGGGGGGTCAAATGTACTTAATTTGTCTTCCGGGAAACATGCAAGTATCTTCTGTTGCTTTTGAAGGGCAGTACTAAATGGAAAAAATATATATTTCAACAAAATAAGAAAAGTCTTCATTCTGTTCAAAAGTTTTCACACCCCAAACATGCATCGTGTTTCCTACTGGAGCATCAGTAAATGTTTAAACATTTTTTGATAGTTGTGTTTGAGTCGATCAATTGTCCTCAGTGTGAAAAGATGGATTCCAAAACTTTAACATAAAACTGTAGTATGTTAAATGATTTTTACATTTATAAATACATAAACGTACATAACTAGGAAATTTCACAGAAGTGAACAGAAATGTGTAATGTTATCTGTTTGTTCTTATACTCCTCAGTTGAACCTAAAAATGGATTTTCTTGTAACAATTGACCATTCGAGTGACCTTCTAAATGGATGTTACAATTATATGTTTACCATAGATTACTAATGATTTAGATTTTTTTAGTTTAAAGCTGTTTAAAATAAGTTGCCGTGTCAAGTACATGAAACGACATTAATACAGAGACAAAGCCTTGTGATGGCACATCTATAAATAAGTTAATAGTGAAATGAAAATCTTATTGCTGCTGCACAGAAAATAATTAATGTATTAAACCACATGGGGCTCCTCAACAAAATCAAATTCTAAATGCAGTCCGTTATAATAGGAGCAATACAATGCAGCAAAGCTGCGGTACCCAAAACCAATTGGGTATTGATATTTTAATATAATCAGCATGCAATGTAAGCAGTTTAACCATAGCAGTGTTTTCCAGTCTAAGAGCGTTCGATAGTCAATCACTCTACATGTAACCTCAAAAGCTATGAGCACTTCTGTCGTCTTGTGAAATAACCTGCATGATAAGGAGATTTGTTCTGTTTTCAGGAGGGATAATCAAATCAGCGGAGAGTGCAGATGTTCTTCACAGCTGGCCAGAAGCCTAAAGGTAAAAGCTAGAGACTGAATCATTTCTCTTTTGAGCTGGATTATTCAAAGTAGATGGTTCTGATCTATAATCAAGAGGCACTACAAAAATCATAATGCAAATTGATGTCATATTAACGGCTATGGTAAAATGTTCTGCTCACCATGTTTCTGATCTCAGCAGTCTTGTCTTTGTAATGGGTACATGAACTTATAGTTTCACATACATTTGAGGTCAAAAGTTTACATACACCTTTTAGAATCAACAAAATGTTAATTACTTTACCAAAAAAAAAGGGATCATACAAAATGCATGTTTTTTTTTTATTTAATACTGACCTGAATAAGATATTTCACATAAAAGATGTTTACATATAGTCCACAAGAGAAAATAATAGCTGAATTAAAAAAATGACCCTGTTCAAAAGTTTACACACACTTGATTCTTAATACTGTGTTGTTACCTGAATGATCCACAGCTGTGTTTTTTTGTTTAGTGATAGTTGTTCATGAGTCCTTTAAACTGCCCACTTTGCTTCAGAAAAATCCTTCAGTTCCCACAAATTCTTTGGTTTTTCAGCATTTTTGTGTATTTGAATAAACTACCTTTTCCAGCAATGACCGTATGATTTTGACACTGAGGACACCTGAGGGACTCATATGCAACTACTACAGAAGGTTTAAACACTCACTGATGCTCCAGAAGGAACACGAATACATTAAGAGTCAGGGGTGAAAACTTTTGAACAGAATGAAGATGTGTACATTTTTCTTATTTTGCTCAAATGTCCAATTTTTTTTCATTTAGTACTGCCCTTCAGAAGCTACAGAAGATACTTGTGTGTTTCCCAGGAGACAAAATAAGTTAAATTTACCCTTATCTTCAAATTCAAAAGGTTTTCAGGTGTTTTCTGAGGAACAGCGAGCAGTTTAACTGTTCAGGACAAACAAGGGACTCATGTACAACTATCACTAAACAAAATACACAGCTGTGGATCATTCAGGTAACAACACAGTATTAAGAATCAAGCGTATGTAACTATTTTCTCTTGTGGACTATATGCAAACTTTTTTAATGTGAAATATCTTATTCAGGTCAATACTAAATAAAATATAACATGCATTTTGTATGAGCCCTCTTATTTTGGTAAAATAATTAACATTTAGCAGATTCTGCAAGATGTATTTTAACTTTTGACCTCAACTGTATGTAGGACAAGGTGCAGTTTGAATTAAAGATAAATACAATTACGGATAAAATGAGTTACGTTTTCATATTTTCAGTTAATGCTGAATGGCTTGATTTAAAGCTGTTCAGTTTATAGTCCTAAAACTAAGAAGTGGAGTACCATTTTCAAGCCATGTGCTTCCTTAGGATATTTAAATTGTTTTAGAATAACGACTTTCCATTTATGAGTAAAGGAAGGCCTGTGGTTAACTTACTGGAAGTGACCTAACATATTCTTCTACAACATAAATTACACACTTATGACATAATGTGAAATTTGAAACTGCTGTGTGCTTTAAAAACTATTATAGAACTACTTTTATGTGCGGTATAGCTACCACAAGGATGTGCTGCACATAATGCAAAGCAATAATGTAATTGCAAAATTCATGTTTGAGGTATCACTGTTGTAGAACAAAATGCAAAAGTCTCTTTCCGCTATTTTGAAAACCTATTAGAAATTCCAGAGGGAATGCACGGTGAATTAGCCTTCTGGGTCGGCCTGCAAATTGATGACATGACTGAACAGCTCTATTCTGTCAAAAAGCATCTCTCATTTAGACGTGTAGAACAACCAACCACACCTTTTGTATGCTGCAAAGACAAAATGAAGAAAATGTGTCTTGTTTAGTTGATACAAACAGCCTTGAACAAAATCCTAATATATTTCAAAGATTCAGTGCAATGAGCCATGCAGACTTTGACAAGTGCAGTAACTAGTTCTTTTCCCATGCTGGCAGTGATGGTAGCAACGGCACATTTTACTGTCAGCAAGTACTGCAGTATGCTGTGCTGTTGTGAATTTGACAAAACTTTTAACTTAAACTTTAATGGTATTATTTTGAATATTCTGCAGTTTCTTATAAAGCATAGATTGTCACAGGCAAACTGAACAATCTGTGCTGCTGCAATATATAAGGGATGGAAAAACTATACATGCTCTGCATACTGCATAGTATGGACCATTAAAACTGCACAAAAATGTGATTTTCAAAATAATATTCCAAAATAACTCAACAATTTAAACAATATATTTTATTTGTGAACTTATGTTCACTAAAAACTCCCACAGATCATGTTTTCATGCCACTTGATGTAACATCTCAGTGTGTGAGTTGTTTACTTACTTTTTTTTAATTAGTCTTCCCATTAATGCCATTATATTGTTCATTCAGACTGATTCGTGAGAGTGGAACCACACGTCACAAGAGGCGGAATTTAGCGCATAAGCTGATCACCCAATTATATTGTAATCACACTGCCTCCCTTGCCTCCTCGGAGGAAACGCCCCTTTTAATGCCATCTTTTTTATGACTGAAGGCAAGCATCACTGATACCAACTGATGTCTCTATGAATTTTTTTCCCTAATATTTAACCATTGACTATAGCCATTCAACAATACAGTATAATTAAATGCTATCACTTTAACATTTATTAGACTTTAAAAAATAACTTATTTACGTGAACTTAAAACAGTCTTCACATAAACCCATAATAATTGTCATAGACCTATAGCTACCTGTGCCTTTTTTAATAACATTGTCAAACACTAAATTCTAAATTAAATAAAGATAAAGCTTAAAACTACAGAAGTTGTTGATTTCCTCGTTTTAATTTTGTGCTTTAATTAACAGACATCAAAGCAGCTGGTTATTAGGATACTTGCTGCTGTTACTTTAAAAGCAAAAAACTGAACTTGACGCCGATCTGACACTGCTTTAAATGTGACTCATAAACAATAAATACTCACATGCACAGTTTTTAAAGCAGCTTTAATCGTCTTTTTTGTAACTTCATGTCTTCACAGACGACATAACTACGACATTGCATAATCGTAATTCATTTGGGTTTGAATATGATACAGCGTTTTAAAATAGCCTATACAGAGCGCGTCGGCACATTTGTAAGTGCGCCTGAAGAGCACGCGCTACGAGCACAGTATAACGGCTGACAGAACAGGAAGATTCGATTTTACTGACATATGGCCGGACAACATCTCATCTGACCGCAGTTCACTGATGTTCTACTGAAGCTCCTCGTCACCGGTACAATTTCCGCCCTCGTTTGACTTGCGCATGTTGCTGTGGTGAAGTTAGAGCGCGTCGTAAGAGTCTCACATTCGAATTGCTCATAAAGACGTTCCGCTTCTAAATAAACGCAATTTTTTAGCTGTTTTTTTAACCTAGTCCCGCCCTGCCTTAATTGCCTTAAATATTTTTAACGCGTTAAAATGAAAAAATTAATCGCCAATTTTGACACCACTAATTATATATATATATATTAGAGTTAGGTTTAGGGTTGGTTTTGGAGATATTTTTACCAACATATCATTTTTGATTTGACATCAAGTTGATGAGATTGGGTTGGGATATCCCAGGATGTTGGCCCAGGCACACATCTTACTTGGCAAAATCATGGTTTTCAAAAATGAGTGGATGATGGCATGAGATCACCTTGAGATGAATATGATGATTGGGATGAATAGATAGGAGCAATGGTCTGCCCACTGGTTAGCATCATTAAACAGACTGATGTGATGATCAAACTCCATGGATGAAAGACAGCAATGGGAAAGAGAGTGTGCCCTCAGAATGCCACTTAAGTCATTTGTCTCTCACTAAAAGGTTTGACATGTCACAAAATGAGTAGCAATTTAAAAAATATACACACAATCATGTACACCTAAAAATGCTAGAGTATAAATGATCATATATACAAATATATCATTTTAAAATGAAAAGGCATGAAATGCACTTCTGCACATATTGTCTGCTTCCTTTCACAGCACAGCATAGTCCTTAGTGGAAGGATTGCAGCTTTATACGCACTTGTGGTGCCATTAGCCAATAAGCGTTGACATGGCGTCATTCTCTTCTGGTTCCAGAGCGAGCGTCGTGTGACATTTATGTCTCAGGTGACTATCTCAGAAAAGAATTGTCAATTTGTGTCAAAGCAGCTGCAATTGAGATGAATGGGAATGCTAATGATCGTGCCTCTCCAAGTATTATTGATTGATTTGCTGGTTCAGCTGTGTTTGATTAGAATCAGAAACCGAAATCTGCATGAAGACGGATCTTCCTCATCTAATTGTTGGTCCTAGCAAGCCATGCCAAACCCATTTGCAGCTATTCAATAGCGCAAATCAAACACAAGCTCTGCTCTTAAGTGCCCACTCATATCCTGTTGGGCTGCTTCTCTGTCCAACATGTGTGGCAAGTCCTGAGTGTAAACAGCAGCATTAGTGCTATGGCTCGGTTACTGTTTATATTCCCAAGAGGTGTCGGAGAGGTTTTGTTGCCACTATGTATTTCACATCTGATGCCCCCTTCCATTCCCCTGTTTGATATCAGATGACTGGCAGAGTGAGTTAAGCTCCTCTAATGGCATTTCAGAGCAGAGTGTCCAGCGAGCGCCGTGATGGATTCTGCTCCCGCCCATCTGAACTCAATTTGGAGGCAATCCAAAAACACTGGGTTTGTTTTTATAGGTGATGATGTTCTATCGGACCTCTGCCTCGGCGTGCGGCTCGCTGAATTTGATAGCCCTAACGTGGAAAATGAGATTTCCACTCTCGTCATCTGCTTGTCAGCGGAGGCCGTTCTACAGCGTTAATGTTCCTGATTAGATGTCCCTCACTATCTCTCCAGCAGGCTGGTTACACCCGTCCAGTTCACCTGATAGAACGGGACTGAATCCATGATGGATTCTCTTGTGAGAAATATCAGTCATAAGTGTCGCTTATGTTGGGGATGAGAAGGAATTTGCGTCATAGATTCCCAGTGGTTTTTCACTGCCACTGACTTGATTGCGTTTGATTGTCTCTGAGGGCTTCTCCTGCCACTCTGATTGAGGTGAAAGTTGCCACTGTTGTAAAGTATCGTCTCCCACTTTACTTTTTGTGTGTGTCTGCACACCAAGGCAGGACAAATTTGAAAGCTGACTAATGCATTTCAGTTTTTACAGTCGCTAGAACCCATTTCTCAACACTCAGGTCATTTTTTAAAAACTTTTCACAGTTCTTTTTCGGCTTGGCACAGCAGTTAATTTCACGTTCAAAATACACTACACCTACCAAAACACTTCATACATGTTTCAAATCAGTAACACTAGCAAAGGGTGTTACACTTTGTCACTCATAAAACAATGACCTAAAAAACATTACATGATGTTAAAGGTATAGTTTACCCAAAAATGAAAATTCTGTTATTAATTACTCACCCTCATGTTGTTCCAAACCCTTAAGACCTTCGTTCATCTTCAGAACACAAATTAAGATATTTTTCTGTGTTTATTTTTTGGCCTTTATTATGACAGGACAGATTAGAAGTGACAGGAAGCAAAGTGGAAGAGAAAGATGGGGATCAGGAAAGGTCCTTGAGTCGGGATTCGAACACGGGACGCCCGGAGCGCAACGGCGCTGTATGTCGGTGCGCTGCCCGCAAGGCTATCGGTGCCAAATTAAGATATTTTTGATGAAATCTGGGAGCTTTCTGTACCTTAGACAGTAATGCAACTGACACATTCAGCAGCACCACACGCATACGCCATGGTACTCTCTTAAACACATATTGAAGACTGACATTAAAGAGAAGAAATTGTTGAATAAAGTCGTTGTTTTTGTTTTCTTTGCACACAAAAACTGTTTTTGTAGCTTCTTAACATTATCAGAACCACTGATGTCACATAGACTATTTTAACAGTGTCCTTACTACCTTTCTTGGGTTTGAACGTGTCAGTTGCATTACTGTCTATACTGTCTATACGTCTTAAGGGTTTGGAACGACATGATGGTGAGTGATTGATGCCAGCAAGAATTCACTGTATTATATGTTACATGTTCTTGTTTACTTTGCATTGCAAAATTATTCTTAGAGTTTTTACAATCTCTAGGACCAAAAACACTTTTTCAAAACTCTTCACACAGTGAGAACAACAGCAGTGTATGTGGGCTAAACTGTGGATCATTTATCACTGCTTTGGTGTAAAATGTATTCAGTGACAACGTCTTTCAGATTGCATGAATTCTTTTCTCACCTAGACACAATCACTAGCACAACTTTATGTGACTATATAGGCCAATTTGCACTTTTACATACTATTTTTAAAGCTGTTAAACTTAAGTATTTTACAAAAGAAGAAATTATATACAAATTGTATAATGCTAACTGTTGCTAATGTTTTTTAGGTCATTGTTTTATGGGTGACAAAACCCTTTGCTAGTATCATGGAAGAATTGAGACATGTACAGTATGAATTATTTTGGTAGTTTTAGGAGATTTTAAATGTAAAATTAACTGCTGTGCTAAGTTCAAAATTAGTTAGAGTGAATAGTTTTGAAAAAGTGACCTAAGTGTTGAGAAATGTGTCCTAGCAATTGTGGAAGTTTGTTTTTTTGAAATATATTTAGGTTTGGAATTGTAATTGCTCAGTTTCTTCTTCTTTTTCAAACTTAATGGCATTTTTGCGGGCCTAAACATGCTCAAAAACACATACAACTTGGCACATGCCAAAAGTGGTGAAAATTTACATCTAATATGGGTTTCAGAAATGGGTGTGTCAAAATGGCTCGATAGCACCACCTATAAAATTTCAACAAAGTGCCCCTCGAGCTACATTTCACGTACATGTACGAAATTTGGTAGACACATGTAACACACCAATACCTACAAAAAAGTCCCCCAGGACAAAGTCCGAAACCCAACAGGAAGTCTGTTATTTTGAATTTTCTTGGCAAGATTTGTGCCGTTTTTGCCATTTTCAGGCGTTGTATTTAAACTCATCCTAGAGATTTAGTCAGATCAATACCAGATTTGGTCAGTGTAAACGTTAAATTGTGAAGATCTTGAGTTTTCGGTGAAGGGCGTGACCATGGCGGCCTGACAAACTTTGATGTTTTGCCATCGCCAAATTATTTTAATTCAGGCATACAATGTCCGATCTGCACCAGACTTCACATGTTTGATAAGAGTCCTTTCCTGAACACATGCCCATGCTCATGCCCATGTTCAGTTATAATCATAGCGCCACCTGCTCGAAACAATAACTCTAACGAACTCCTCCTAGAGATTTAATGACATCAACATTATATTTGGTCAGTCTGTTCTAAAGGCCTTTGCAATGTTAAATTGTGAAGATCTTGAGTTTTCGTTAAAGAGCGTATCCATGGCGCCCTGACAAAGTTCGATGTTTCACCATGTAAAAGGAAGTTGTTGCCTGATCTGCCCCGAACTTCGCACGTTCGGTAAAACTCCTGGCCTAAACACATCTAAAGGCCAATATGCTGTTACAGTCATAGCGCCACTTGCTGGCAGCAGGAAATTACTTACAATTACTTACACTAATATAAACATGCAATATCCAATCTGCACTAGACTTCACGTTTGGTAAAAGTCCTGGCCCGAAGACATCAAAGACCAATATTCAGTTGTAATCATAGCGCCACCTGTTGGCAACAGGATACATCATGCTTTGCACTAACTCAAACATACCATGTTCAATCTCTGCCAAACGTCATATATGTGATAAAAGTGCTGGCCTGAAGGCATCTACATGCCAATATCCAGTTATAGTTATAGTGCCACTAGCTGGCAGCAGGAAGTTTGGCACATATAAATGACTTTTAAATATTCCTTCTATATTTAGCATATTGCATTTTGAAAGCCACCAGGTGGCAGTGAACCCGGGTGCGAGGGCCCTTTCAGTACTGATTGCAGATTTAATTAAATATGATATTACTGTAGAAATATAACAAGTATCTGTTTTATTCTGTTTTGTATTATGTTAGGTTTTGAAAAGTGTTTGAAAACATGCAAATCGACATGTAGGTACAGTGTACATATAGTTTTGGTGGTGTTTGTTTCTGAGTGAGAAAATAATTCATGTAATTCAAAAAAAGAAGTCATTGAACTGGTAAACAATTCACCGTTTAGCCCACATAGATTGCTGTTGTGTTCAATGTGTGTAGAGTTTTGAAAAAGTGATCTAAGATACTGAGAAATTGGTTTTATATAAAACTAAAATGTGCCCTTTTGCGACATCTTCACTTTTTCAGTTTAAAAGAAACTGTTATCTTCTCTTTCCTCCAAAAAACTACTTCATCATGCGATTATCACTTTTTGCAATTTTTCCCCACTGACAAGGAACAGATTCTGCACCAGCGCATGAACTACAATCTCAGGCGCTATTGCTCGACTTATTTATTTTCTCGGTGTCATGGCGAGAGCGTCTCTAATGGTGATGCATCGAAGCTTCTTTGAATGGCAATTTGTTTCCACTCTCCCTCCGGCTTTTCAATTAAGACATGTGATAAAATATGACAGGTGCCAAGCGTGTTCATTTGTGCAGTTCGACTGTATTGTGAAATGAGCATCTTTATGTCCAGGATGTGGGTGGGTTATCAAAATCGAAGCACGTATAATGCCGGCCCACGAATCCCTAAATGGCATCGTAATGAGTCTTCATTTGAATAACAGCCGTGAGAAGATGAAGAGATGCACGCGCTCCAACAAAGGCTGGTAATTAAGCACACCATTAAGTGGCGGATGTGGATTTAAACGAGGTCTTGGTAGAACACCTAACCTGCTTACTTCATCCCTGATGGATTAGAAGAGTTTAGCCAACGTGCGATGATTTTCTATGGCAGCTTTTCTGTCTCATGTTCCCAGTGTTTTTGGACAAATCATATTTTTAATGGTGACTACGTCATGTGGATTCTTTATTCAGGTAACCGTACTGCAGCAAGTTTCATTTCTTAGTCAGCTGGTGATACAGACAAGCGGAGGTCTTGCCAGAAAATGCCAAATGTTGCAATTTAGTCATTTGGAAGGAAAGTTTTCGGCTCAATTTCCATAAAAGTCTCCTTTGTGCGACATAGGTGTCGTGTTCGTTAGTGAAGTTTTGTTCCCGAGTGTATTATTAGCATTCTTTGTCTGTAGTGCTCTTTGTGTGTGCATTATTCATCTCATGACTCTTCACAGACCTTCAACCCGACGACGTGAATATTTGCGTAGCGCTCTTACCTTCCTTAATTGATTTCTCACTTTGACAGCTCTGCTAAAGACCACCGACTAATTGATGAACACATCATTTATGGGACGTTTGGCGCAAGCTATAACCCGGCACTGCAGAGACAAATCTTGACACAGGGGTGGACATGAGGGGATGATGGCTTTGGGAGGAAAAGTGGCTGTCAATGTCAAGTCAATGGCAGATTCACTCAAGGTGCAAATTCACTAACAGCTGAGCCACTTCCGCATAAACTCCTGCATACTATCCATAATTCAGTTTAACCAACCGCAATGTGGGGTCAAAGACCCTAGGCCAGGTAAGATCAAAATAACGAAACAAGGTCCTTATTTTAATATAAGACAAAATTGCATAGTGGCAATGTTTTAAGTAAAGCTTGTTTAATTTAATCAGTTTTAACAAACTAATAAGAACAATTCTTGACACCACTAAGGTTTAATCTACTTAAATCTGTAAAACAGAATAAAAGAAAAAAAAACATTTTAGAATACACTAAAGTTTATTAAATCCATTTATGTTGGAACTACTTGAATAATTTAATGTTGAAATTAACTGAAATTGGGCAGGGTTTGACATCACAAACACTAAAATGTACATAAACCCTGCTCCCGGGAACACGCAAAGGGGGTGAGGTCATGTTACTATTATAAATTCCTGAGTGTCTATTTACACTAAGTGCAAATATCCTGCCTTGTTGGCAGAGGCTATTTACACTAACTCCACCCACCAACATGTGTTTGGGCAAGTCAACACTACAAATGACGATAGTTTAACAACAGCTCTAGTGGTGTACATGGTACACTGTCAGAAAAAAGGTACAGTTCTGTCCCTGGGGCGGTACCCTAAGGTAAAAAAGTGAAAAGGTACAAATATGTACTTTTAAAGTACTAATATGTGGCTTTAAGGTACTAATATGTACTTTCAAAGTGCTAAAATGTACTTTCTTTTCAATAAAAATGAAGGAAATAATCAAAACGCTGAAAAAAAAGTATCGGGCAGGGTTAGGGTAGGTGTAAGAATGGCTTCATTGTCCAAATAAGGTGGCAACCATTTAATAATTTGAATAAAAATGATCATTTACACTCAATACGTTATTTTATTTTATTATTATTTGGCATTTTTGCCTTTATTGTGACAGGACAGATCAGAATTGACAGGAAGCAAAGTGGGAGAGAGAGGTGGGGGTGGGATCAGGAAAGGTCCTTGAGTTGGTATTCAAACACAGTACGCCCGGAGCGCAACAACGCTGTATGTTGGCACGCTGCCAATAAGGCTATCGCCGCCAACCTCAATACGTTACCACTCCATGCTGTTTTATAATGTATTACAATACTGAGGCGCAACACTATGCACTTGCAATAAATATTATAAATAGCAGAAATTATTTTAACATAGTGTAAACAGAATCCTTTGCTTTTTGCACTTAGTGTAAATAGCATCTAATTGCTATTTACACTTAGTGCAAATAGCCTCTGCCTATAAATTGCAGTTATAAATTAAACAAATTAAATTAAATTATTACTTTACAAAATAGCCACAACATAATAATTTATTATGCTGTATAATAACGATAAAACTGTATTTCAAAAGATAGTATAAACAGCAGTAGCACTGACAAATAACAGCATATCTAAACCTTAAGAGACAACTACAAACAAAAAAAACATACCATTCTGAAACATTCTGTAAGAGTCATGCTTGCATAGGTTCTGCTCGATCCTCTTCAGTAATATTCTCTGAGTCTGTTGTGGGCTCAAATTGATATGGCAATTTTGACGCCATTGTTTACAATACACCGGAGTGTATGCAACTACCCGTAATGGTTAGAGGCGTTGTTGTAGATTATTGCTCCTGCTGCTTAAAGTACAGGAACTTGCTACTGTCAGTACGTAAGAGATACGGTCTGGTGAGAATTTAAGACAAACTGCAGCTGCACAAATAGCATAAACAATAATACACAGCAGATCTATACAGGTGGAGCTGGGGAGGTGGAGGCTCATTGGCTACGTATGCAACGTGAACCAATCAGTTTGTGCCAAATAGTTGTGAAAATCATCAGTTTACGTTAACGACCCATAAGCCTGCGCCATTTGGAGTTTCATGATGATCTATCACCTTGTCACCTTGCACCCAATGCAGAATATATAAAAGCAAATTTCTATGCTTGCGACAGTTATTTCTTTTATGTCTATTCTAGCCTGTTTATGTCTATTCTAACAGTTTTTATGTTAAAGCACTTGCTATGTGATTTCCTCCTTCGGACGTATCACTTGTTGTCTCATAAAACTCATTTATATTTTTTTCTCCATTTAACCACATATTTGCATGTTTATGCGATCTTGCATCCATGTGTACATTTAACTTGTTGCAAACTAACCCAGTGTAAATTGCGATTCGATTGCATAAGCATCCCCAAATTTGCTGGCATGTTTGCGCCCTTGATTTGCATAATTCCTTTAGTGAATTTGGTGCTTAACACATAGTGTGTGCAAACAAACAATGCTATCAGTGCTCACAGATAATGCTCAGTGAATCCCCCCCCCATCCCTTTTCCTTGTCAGGATTTGTCTATCAGGCTGTCTATCTGTGATCGTCTCATCTGGACTGGTTCTCTTTTGAGCATCTTAAACATGGCAGTGCTGTTGTTGAGCAACTGCTAACAGCTGAGGCCTCAATGACAGAAAGGACAAATGGTGATCCCTCCGGCTCAAACCCCACACACTCTCTAACTGGCACAGTCAATTAGATGTGTTTCAAAGTAGTACACTGATCAGTCTCTTTCTCTTGGTCCACCTCTCCCCAGCAGCTTTAACAGTTTGTCTTTCCCAGAGGTACAAGTCTGTTCAGTAATTGCAGTCCAGGCCTTAATTAAAAGTATATTAGAATTCGCTGGAAGGGCCAGTGCAGAAAGATGGCACAGTATGAAAACATTGCTTCAGAGAATATGTAGAGAAAGCATAACCCCATTCTAGATAGCTGTCTCTGACAGTGCAATTTATTATATTTTTGTTTGATCTTTGAAGACTTTAAACTGACTAGTATGACATGACATAACACATACTGGTGCTAATATATAGCACTACACACATTGTGCATGTAGTGACATACAGCTTCTCTTTGGCTTATGGATGTCTGTGTTGGCTAGGATCCATCAGATGTGATGGCTCTTGTTGTTGTGCAAATGCTTGACCATATGAGAGATGACAAGTAGTGAATCATGCATACATACTTATAATGGTTTTTACTTCAAACTGACTTACATGTCCAGCTTTCAATATCCAATAACCCAACATAAAGACTAGTGTGGAAAAGAATGACTCTAATAAAAATGAAACGTGGTAAACCATTGTTTTTGTGTTGAAAATGTTGTAATGACATTGTACCCTATGCACTTAAAGGGTTAGTTCACACAAAATTGAAAATTCTGTCATAAATTACTCACCCTCATGTTGTTCCAAACCTGTAAAACCTTTGTTCATCTTTAATACATCTGATGTATTTTTACAGCACTGTAAACATTTTATGATGTTGTTTGCACATATCTTCGCAGCCTTTTAGCTTTGTCATTACATCCAAATGTCAAAATGTTTTGGCCTCCAACATCTTTCAAAGAAAAGTGTTTACTAATAACATAAGATGGTATAAGTGAGAAAAAGAGAATTCAGTGTTTTCTTTTTTAATATTTTTGTTGGGCTCTTTGAAAAAGTGTCTTCAATTTACAATTCAAAATAATATGAATAATAAAAAATTTCTTTAAATGTTTGACAATGTAGACACTTTCACAATAGACAAAAAAAGTGCCACAAATGTTTTAATGTGGCTTGGTTGTACTTTGGTATTTTTTTCAATATTTCAAAATGTCTTATTCAGATATACTGATTATGTTTTTCATCCAAATAAAATGTCTGGTTTTGTTATCATTAAACTACAAGGTAGATATTTTCAAGATATATTTAACACAGTATTAGGAATCAAGGGGATGTAAACTTTTGAACAGGGTCATATTTATAAAAAATGGACTGTATGTAAACATCTGTGATGTGAAATATCTTATTCAGGTCAGTACTAAATAAACAATAACATGCATTTTGTATGATCCCTCTTATTTTGGTAAAATAATTAACATTTTAACAATTCTGAAAGGGGGATGTAAACGTTTGACTTCAGCTGTAGATATGTTTCCAAAATTCTTTATTTTGTTGAAAAAATTAATACATGGTTTCTTGTTTTTATATTGTAACATAACCTAACTGCAACCCAAATGCAACGTTGTGAAAGGTTGTAAAAGCATTTTGTACTTCTTGGGAACATCTTAATGTCGAGTTTGACAGGCTAAGCCACGATCAAACACTGAATATGTCACAGAAAATTACCAGCTATTTAAGAGAGACAGGACATAAATGTCAAATACAGTCTGATGATTTGTGGTTTTATTAAAGGTCACTGCTATATAACTACTGCTGTGCTAGATATGATCTCAGGTTAAAACCTATGGAATGAGTACATTTGAATGTCAGAAATGAGTCAAAAGGCTAAAAGCTATGGGAGGAGTCATTGCAAATTCAAATCTAATGGAAGCAG